>PVLC010001230.1:0-64205 GCA_004027655.1 Graphiurus murinus | reverse complement strand
GTGATATTTTTAACCATGCTCATTTTTCTCTTACTTGCAACTCCCAAATTCCGTCCTCTGTGGTGTGTGCAGCACGTGTGTGGCTGAGCCTGGCTCGGGAATCTGTAGGGAAGGTTGAAGTCATGTGCCAGTAGGCGGTATGTGTGGGAGATGGAGCTCCCTCTTCCCTGTGCTTTTGTGGCTGCGTGTGGGCCATGAAAGGATCTAAACTGGAGACAAAAATGACAGAACACAAGCAAACATGGTCAGCCGCCTGTGTGATCACTTGCTGTAGTACTCCACATCAGCAGGTCCCAAGCAAGCTAAAGCACGGGGAAGAAAAACAAGAACATCGACCACATGGTGATGTCTTATGAGAAGAGGGAGCTGTAGGGATGAATAGAAAAAGAGGCTGTCTTAAGAGACTAGGAGTTGGGAAGGTTAAATATGCATTTAACTTTTATTTCCTCTGTCCTCATCTCGAATGAGAGGGACCTCCACTGGCATGTGACTGTGAGTCTTAGTTTTCTCATGAGTGAGTGTGTGTGTGTGTGTGTGTGTGTGTGTGTGTGTGTGTGTGTGTGTGTGTTTACTGGAGACTGAAACCAGGGGTATTTTACCTCTGAGCTACACCCCCTAGCCCTTTTTATTTTTTGTTTTGAAACAGGGCCTCACTCTGTTGCTAAAAGTTTTGCTAAATTGCTAAGGCTGTCCTTAAATCTTTAATCCTCCTGTTTCAGCCTCCCAAGTACTGGGATTGATGTTATCCCACCCCTCACAACCAAATTGCTTGTGGAAGTAGGTGGTCCTATTTGTTTGTTTGTTTATTTATTTATTTACTTATTTCGATATTAGGGATTGAACCCAGGAGCATTCTACCTCCAAGCTACACTCCAGCCCTATTTTTTATTATTTATTTTGAAACAGGGTCTCACTAAGTTGCAGAGGTCCTCACTAAGTAGCTGAGACTGGCCAGGAAACTGTGATCCTCCTGTCTCAGCCTCCCAAGTACTGGGATTACAAGTGTGCATCACTATGCCTGGCCAAGGTAGGTGGTCCTTCTTTTTCTCATCTTCTCTACCCAAAAATGGCCTGAACCTATTTGACTGTGATACTGTAAAAAGAAGTAGCAATATGAGAAAATGTGCCCATGTCAGAGTCCTTGAGGTTGAACTGTAGCCCTCTTCCTGGCTAGTCTTCCACAGCTACAGTGGCAGCCTATGGGTAAAAGAGAAGTCACTCCCTAGGCCTGTCCAACCAGCCAAAACTCACCAGCCAGTCAGGAGAGACCTGAAACTCCAAAGAGCAGCAAACAACCCTGATTAAGCAAGAAAGACAACACCACCTCCCAACAAAAGAGTAAAATAACACTGCCAGGTTGTACTCATCCATACCCACCCTACAGTGGCATTAAGTCACTGAGAACTGCCCAAGCCATAGAGCCAAAGTGGGCGTATATTCAGAGATTAGTAGTCATTCATTCTTTCTTTCATTTTTTTTCTTGAAAGTCCAAACATTAAATCAATCCCATTTTGGTAAAGTAGAAAGAAAGCAGTCATTCTGCATTTTTTTTTCACAGTTAGATGGCTTTGCAGTGTTTATACGTGTGCAGCCAGCCTTTGACATCCAAAACGGATTGCTCCAGTTCCCTGTGGATACCAAATCCCCAGATGCTCAAGTCTCTTATATAAAATGGTGTAGATAGTATTTGCATATGACCTATGCACATCCTCTCATATGTTTTACATAATGTCTGGATTATTCATAATGTCTCACACAATGTCAGTGCTATGTAAATACTTATCATAGCATATTGTTTAGGAATAATGACAGTTTTTTTAAAGTCCAAACATGTTCAGTACTGACAGGTTTTTTTCTAAACATTTTCAACCTGATGTTGGTCAAATATATAGATGCAGAACCACTGAAACAAGTAGCTGGCTGTATTCATAATCCCCCGCCCAAGATAACCGAACAGCAGATGCCCTGTTCATGGTCATGGTCTCTGGAATTAGCCTAGTTTTGAACCTCAGACTGACTGTTCTTAGTTTCATAGTTTGGGCAAAAATGCCTCTGATTCTCAGTTTCCGTATCTACAAAATAGATAATAATAGTACCCACCTCCTATGGTTATTGTTAGGATTAAGTGTCTTCCAACACATGGTGTTCTGTGAATCTTGGCTGCTGAGGATGGGGAGAACAGGAGGTGCAGTCATAGTGATGCTGCGTTCTTGTTGTCAGACCCAGGACTTAGATCCCAGGCTTTGGTTCACAATGTAAGTTTGCTGCTGCATCATTCCACATCTGAGGAAAGAAATGAAGTCGCATATAAATGCATTCCTATACTTATCATTTGTCTTCCATGAAGCACAGGCCCCTGGTCCCCAGGAGCTCGTAGTCCAGTTGGAGAAACCGGGGCATAAACAAATAATTAGAATAAAATGAATCCATGCCATCCTGGAGTGGTGCCAATGCACCCAGCAGGGCAGGGTCTCCCAGGGGTGGGATGTGCGGGCTGGAAGCTGAGCGTTTGGTTTGTGTGAACATGTGGCAAGTTTGGAGGCATGACAGCTCATTAATTCACATCAGAAGGATGAGCTCGGGGCATTAGGTAGGCATCTGCAATAAGCAAACAGAAAGTCATTTATATTTACAGTCGGTCCTCCACATCCACAGGTTCTGCATCTATGGATTCAACCAACTTCAGGTTGAAAATAGAGAAAGATTGTATCTTAGTGGGCAAAATTTTCATCTGTACTAAGGATAATAACATCCTGTCATTATTCTCTGGATAATACAGTATGACACGTATTTACATAGCATTTACATTTTCTTAGGTATTGTAAATAATATAGAGATGATTTAAATTATACAGGAGGATGTGAGCAGGTCACATACAAATACCATACCATTGTATGAGGGACTCGAGCATCCGTATATTTAGGTATAGGACCCCTGGAGCCAGTCCCCTTTCCAACACCAAGGACAACCATACTGTGCTCACTAAACCAAGAAAGTGTCCATTTAAGAAAAAGTTTTAGCAACAAAGGTTAAAATAAAAAGGGCTTGAGCTAGGCTTGCTGATGCACACCTGTAATCCCACTACTCGGGAGGGTGAGACAGGAGGATTGCAAGTTCAAGGCCAGCCTTGGCAATTTAGCAAGACCCTATTTCAAGACAAAAAGGGCTGGAGATGTAACTCAGAGGTAGAATGCCGCTGGGTTCAGTCCCCAATACCACAAATAAAAAGAGCTTGGAGTTGGAAAGCATCCCATCTCCAAAGCCTTGCAAGTTAGTGAAAGTTCCACTAGGAGCTTTCTCTGTTGAAATCTGGCACATCTCTTTTCTATTCACACTTGCTGCAAAATTTGTCAAGTAACAGGACAAAGGTGCTCTTCTGCCTTAGCAGGCTGGTTCCTCTAGGATGAGTGTGGGAGGTCTTCTGGCCAGCCACCTTAGACAGTGATTCTATGAGAACAGGTGACCTTATGCCATAGTGTGCGGCCTCCATGGAAAACCAGGACCGTTACAAAGAAGCAAGACATGACTTAGAGAGCAAGGCTAAACTCCGGAACTTGAGGTGAGGAGAGAGGCAAAACCTTAACAGATGCAGTGGAATGTTCTTCCACCTTCAAAGTAGGGCTTTTGAAAAAGATATAATGGCATGCAAAACCTTTCATGATATAATGTTTTGGGAAAAAGCAGCTTATGAAACTGCACACAACATATGAGTCTAATTTTGTCTTTAAATTCACACATATAAATATTCATGCAGTCTATAAAAGTATACATGTGTATTTACAAATATAAAAAGAAAATACACCAAAATGTTAGCAGTAACTATATCCCAAGTGTGGAATTTTACAGGTGCATTTAATTTTCCTCTTTATTCTCTGTGTTTTCAATATGGTCTTCATGTGCCGCTCGTATAATTTCATAACTCTTCTTGTCTGAATAATTTCACCTAAAGAAAGTACCTGCTTGTTGGCCAATTCTGGCTCAGAGAGGTATCTTAACAGAATTCCTAATATTTATTTCTAAATGCTGAAGAGCTGTAATATTTATTTCTGCAATCTATCAAGATTAATTCCTGGCTGGACTTGAGAGAACTAACTATAAGTCGAGCTAAAGAGATGTCAATGGATTCTGTGAGTGTGCCCAGAATATTCTCAAAGTTATTTTTGCCTCAGGACGTGGGTGAAGCAAGTTGTAGATGAGGCTTACCCCAGCTCTTAAAAAACAAGAAGAACAAGCAAAATATAGCCCCAAGAGAAGCGTGGTTTCTGGAGACCCCACTGGGGACCCAGACTGAGAACACTTTCCTGTCTTCATCGGATCTGCGTGTGGGAGAGCAGACAGAAGGAAGGGTTGGCTCTGGCCAGCCACATTCACCCTTAGCTTATCTTTAAGTACCAGGCCACTTCCTCCTTCACTTGATCCAGCGAACACTTGCTGGACACCTGCCTCGCACTAAGCTCTGGACACACAAAGCCCAAGGGGACTTGAGCCTCCAGGTGCTCAGTCAGCTGGGGTCAGACCTACAAAGAGAAAGTTGTGATAAATGCCATGGGGTGGGCGGAGTGTGCGCAGAGGGACCAGAGAGTTCACAGAACGCACCTGGGGAATCTGCTGCCCACCCGAGGGGAGTCTTTAAGGATGAGCAGTAACTCACCAGGCAAAGGCGGTAGGTAGAACAAGGGCATATTGCTAGGAGCAACTCCATTTTATACATACTGGTCAGTGCTTAAATGGACAGTGCTTGGCCATTTTGGTGTAGTCTTTCAGGAATGAGGACATCCTCTGAGATGCACCCCGGGCCTCCTGGTTGTTGTCTCTTGAAGCACTGGCTGGTGGATTGGTGGGTCCTGTGGTCTGACCTTTGGGTAATGTGCCACCATCAACTGTGGAGCCCCAGGATGGGAGGGGAACAACCCCGCTTCTTGTGTGTGTGTGTGTGTGTGTGTGTGTGTGTGTGTGTGTGTGTGTGGTACTGGGGATTGAACTCAGGGGCATTCTACCTCCGAGCTACACCCACAGCCCTATTTTTTATTCTTTATTTTGAAACCAAGTCTCACTAAGTTGTGGAGTGCCTCACTAGGTAGCTGAGGCTGTGAGGCTGGCCGCGAACCTGGATCCTCCAGTCTCAGCCTCCCGAATGCTGGGATTACAAGCGTGCGCCACCACGCCCAGCTCACAACCCCACTTCTTGATGCCATCTCCTTGCTCAGGGGCACTGGTGGGGGCTGTAGGTGGTTATCTCAGGGGGTTTAGACCACATGGTGCTGCAGGGACTTTGCTCAGTCTCTGACGGGCACAGCAGATCCTGGGGCTCCTCGTGACCCCCAGGCTTCTCTGCCTTTGAGTCCAATCATGCAAATGTGAGGCTGTTGGCTCTTTAATGAGAGTGAGGAGTGCTGCTGGGCAGGTGAGGAAGGTTCCCTCGTAAAGAGCAGCCTCGCAGCTGGGCCCGGAGTTCCCTCTCCTCCCCCCTCTGCACACTTCCTGTTTTTGTCATAGTCTCCAGATGATGTGGCACCTCGGGTCTGTGTCTAATGTACCTTGTCAGCCTTTCTGGCAGGCAGAGGCTAAACAAAGTAGCCATCTACATACCTCATCCCATGCAAGATCTAAGGCAGCCCCCATGAATAAATAGGATAAGCCTGAAGATACATTCTTAATCCACAGATGAAGGGAAGGGACTTTAATGGCTTTGGGCGTGCCTCCCACCCTCTCAGAAGTTGCTTCCCACCAAGTGAGACTCCTGCTTTTATCCTAAGTAGCTGCTACTGGAACTGGGAATGTCAGCTGCTTTTCCACATCATCCTCACGGCAGGTCACGAGGACTGACCATCAAGCAACACAGAAGGCTGCCTCTCACCTGACCTCACATGAGATCCAGAAAACTACATGGCCATTAGTTACCTTTACACCTACCAAGATGGAGGGGCCAGGAGCTGCATTGGTTTGGTTTTGTTTTTTTAAGTTTACAGAAGTCTTAATAATTTTATTTCAAGTATAGTTCTAAATGGTTAAGTGTACAACCTATCAGAACACCTGAGTTCAAATCCCAGCTCAGGCAGGTGCTGGATTCAGGATCTAGTTATTTAACCTTTCTTTTTTGTTTTTGTTTTTTGTGGGGGGGGGGTGCAAATGGGTACTGGGAATTGAACCTAAGGCATGCTACTACTGAGATACACTCCCAGCCAGCTCTTTTTATTTTTCAGTTTGAAACAGGATCTCACTAAGTGACTGAGGCTGGACCTACACCCTCAATCTTTCTGTCTCAGCCTCCTAACTACTGGGATTACAGGTGTGCACCAACACACCTGACTTATTTAACCTTTCTGAGCTTAATTATTTCAAGTGCAAAGCAGGAATAATATACCTACAGCATAAAGCTGTTGTTAGGACTAAATGTGATGGTCCACATAGAACACTGACCGTGGTGCACAGCACACAGTAAATAATCAATGGTAGCCAGTGTTATTAGGTTAATATTGTTATTACTGAGTCTAAATCCAGTAAGGTGGGTACTGCGTATGGTATCACCTGCATTTTGAGATAAGAAAACCAAGGTTCCAAATATGCACTTTCCAGTAACCACCTCCCCACACCACACACACCTCTCTCCCTCCTCCTGTGTGCAAGCTGGCTCACACACACATGTGCTACCTTTCTTTGGTGGTCTGTGCAAGGTAGGAAATTCTACTCCAGGCCACTTGCCCTAAGTGTGTCTCGAGGGACTCCTGCTGGGAAGGCCAAGGCAAGTCACTGTCTTCTGATAAGCTCCATGAAGCAGAAGGAGCTGAGGTCAGCCAGGCCGGCCAGGTTGTAGCATTTGAGAGACCTGAGGTCATGAATGTACAGTGAAGTGACTTTGAATTTATACCCAGGGAAGGTAGTAACCGGGGATGACAATAGTGGTAGTGCCGACCTAAAAGGATCCTGCAGCTCTGTGGTTTGAACCAGCATATGTGGAGAGACACCTTAGTGCTGCTGTGACCCTGTGACCAGGCTGGGCCACAGATCCCAGCTTCACCAGGGCTGAGGGCAGTTGTGACTCCAGGATTGGGCTCCTGCAGCCAGGACTGAGCACCACAGCTCTTAGGCTGGCGGTTCCTCTTTGTGCCGCCTGAACGAGGGTCCAGCCAGCCTTCCTTAGCATTGCGTGGCGTTCGGTTACGGATTGTGTAACAAACCACCCCAAAATATAGTGGCACAAAACAGCAGCCACTTCATCATGCTCACGGTTCTGTAAGTCAGAAATTCGGGCTGGGCATGGCAGCTGCACTCTTCTCTGCTCAGCAACATCTGGGGCCTCAGCTGAGACAGGTGGGATGGCCGCAGGTGCTGGGGCGGCTCAACTGGGGTGGTCCGCCAGGGCCCGGGGCTCTTCCATTACTGTCTGTTGGGTGACTCCTTCACTCCTGCACCTGGGACTTGTGCTGGGGTGGCTGGAGCTGTGCTCCTCTGCAGGAAGCCTCTCCTTGGGCCTGGTTTGGCTTAGCATGGCCACCTCAGGGTGGTCAGACTTTGGACACAGGACTGCTTCCCGCAGAGAGACAGGGGCTGCAAGACTCCCACAGTTTATATGGTGATAGGATTCTAATTATATTATTAATATAGCTAATGTCATAGTCTTAATGCCATTAAATCCTGTTGCAATATAATTTTCAGCCCTTACTTCAAAAGGGCGTCCTGCTCTCAGGATAACGGCTCTCCTCTGGCTGCACACAGTGGGACTGTGAACAGGAGTGGCAGGGAGCATACCCCCGCAAATGGGACTTCCTACCCCGTTCAAATGCAAGTCCTCAGGCTGAGAGCGTAGCTCGGCATGTGCAAGACCCTGGGTTTAATCCCCAGCACCGCAAAAAAAAAAAAGTGTCCCCAGGTCCCCTCTGGCGGTCACCCATTCCCACAAGGACCCTGGCATCCTGGGACCAACAGCACTTGGCAGGAGATCTGGGGGCCAAAGGGCCTCCCTGACAGCCAGCATCTATACTTTACACTTTAAGGCTGCAGAAAAGAACAGTATTAACATTCAACTCTTTGCTGTACATGATCATATAAGAAGAGCATTACAAAACACTCCAAAGTGGAACAAAAGTAAAACGTCAAGGAGAATCCAAACCAAACCAGGAGAGAGGCCATTTGGCAGAAACCCTTCCCCAGTCTGGTCTCTGTCTCTTATTCGAGCAGTTTCCTAATACCACAAATTAACTTAAAGTGAAAGAGCAGAATCTCTAACCCATCATGTTGTAAAACCTTTCAGTTTCTCATAATAGCCATGTGAAAAATCTCACTTGCTCAAAGGAGCAGCTTTGCTTTGCATGTGAAGAGCCGGGAGCTGGAAGCAGATCTTACTTCCAGGAACCTGGTGTAGGCTAATGATAAAAGAATTCACACTCTTTAAGCACCACTGCTGCAACACAGAAGGGTCACTGAACCTCGCCTTCCCCTCGGCCCAGTGTCCCACCCAAAGCACAAGTATCTGCTGAGTGTCCCCAGCAGGTGGACACCCACCATCTCCCACAGCAGTGGTGAACAGAAGTGACGCAGCTTCATGCTGACACTGGGGAAGTCAGAAGCCCCATCCGCCTCCCCGGGGGACCCACACAAGCACCTCGAGGCAGAGCTGGCGATGACGTGATTGCCGAGGGTAGGCAGTGGGAAGGCTCGGCCTTCTTTGTGCAGTGATGGCCAGAGCTGTCTCCCAGGCCTCCTCCACTATCATTTGTTGGTGTGTTACTAATTTACTAGTCTGACTCATCCCTGGAGGCAAACACAGCTCAGTGTTCCATTGTCAGGATGGGACGGGCTTGCCAAGCAAGGTGCAGTATCTTCAGCATCAGGCGTGTGTCTTGTAGGGTCATTATTTCCTAACAAGCAGCTCCAAAGTGGCAGGTACGCCCTCTGCCAAAGCATCTCTCCGGCTCAGAGGCATTTCCCCCGCTTGGTTCTAAGACCATGACAACTGATCTGGCATCGACCTGAAATATGGTCGGTCTAGAACCCACGGGCCTCTTCCATGTGGCCTCAGAAGGCCATCCCATAACTCCCTGTCCATCCTCACCATTGAGAACACTGCCCAACACTTCTCCCAGAAATGTGGCAGTTGGGCTCCGATCGTGCCTGGGTGGGTGGAGCTGGACAGTAATGGAGAAACCCCAGTTGAAGTATCAGGGAAAGCAGAATGCTATTTCAGTGATTTTGAGAAACCACAAAGAAATATTCATAGAATGGACATTCATAGAACGAAAACTTTGGACAGATGGTGCCTGCTTTCAGCTCGTGCAGTGACCTTAAACATTCTCAGTGACCAGTATGCGCCTACTTCTTGATGTGCTGTGACCGTAGGGTGTTGTGGGAACCCTGCTTTTGGGCCCCATGTCATGCTGTCTTGGTGACAGAAGACAGGGTAGAGCCGCAGTTAGAAGACGTGAAGAGAAGAAAGTCAAAAATCATCTTGAGAGAAGAATGGGAAGTCCAAAGAAGAAAACCTCCCAAGCCGGCCATGGTGGCACAGACACCTGTAATCCCAGTACTTGGGGGCGTGAGGCAGAAGGATCACAGGTTTGAGGACAGCCTCAGCTACTTAGTGAGACTCTCAGCAACCTAGCGAGACCCTGTTTCAAAATAAAGCAGGGCTGAGGGTATAGCTCAGAGGCAGAATGCCCCTGCTGGGCTCAATCCCCAGTACCAAAAAAAGAACCTCCCAGGCGTGGCTTGGTGTGGCATTCTGGCCCAACAGACTCTCCCGTCTCTTGCTGATTTGATGATAAAATATAGAGAGGACCCACAGGGAGCGCAAAAGCCTCAAGAAACCGGTAGCTAATTGGCCCTGCTTGAGCTCTGTTTGCATGCCCGCCACTTGTAGCCCTGGCGCTCCACACTGCATGACTAATGCCTCTCCCTCAGCCTAAATTAGATTTTGATTGTGTTTTGTAGATGTTCACTGAATCACAGATGTTTGAGGTAAAAAGACCCAACCTTCTCAGGAACACCTCCCGGGGAGTGTGTGGGATCAGCCTCACAGGCCTGCCTGAGCCAAAACCAGTAACCCCTTCGCTTCCAAGTCCCCAGAGCAAACCCACTGCCCAGGAAGCTCTGCGTGCAGTGGCTTCCCGTGGGATCTGTGTGGCAGGGGTTCACGGAGGAGCCGGCTCCTTGTCACGGCTGCAAGTCCGTGTGCCTGCCACCCTGGTAACCGATGCCTGTGTAGATGCTAAATGGACCCTAAGTGTCCCGTGCATAGGTTTCCTGAGTCACTGCAGCCTCTGGGGATAGTTAAAGGTCCTCGCCAGCCCACCTTCTAAGATGTTCCCCAGCTCTTTGACCCATTCTGATTTTCAGTGTGCCTGGAGTGAACTGGCTTTCTCCTTTTTTCTTGCAGAATTTAGCCTACGAAATCATCTTAACACTGGGACAGGCCTTTGAAGTCGCTTACCAGCTAGCGCTACAAGCAAGAAAGGGGGGGCATTCCTCCACACTTCCAGAAAGCTTTGAAAACAAACCCTCCAAACCCATCCCCAAGCCCCGCGTTAGCATCCGCAAGTCAGTGGTAAGTAGAAGAGAGAGGTGCTCTGGAAATCGCCCACAGGAGGGAAGTGGCTGCATGGTGTGGCACCCCCTTCCCTAGCCCCCCACCCCACCCCAGGGACCTCCTCCTGGCAAAGGCCTGAAGGACCCTCTGCCCGAACCCAGTCTCCTGAGAAAATCCCAGTTTCTTTGTGCCCTGTAGCAGCCAGTTGAGGGAGGGTGCTGTCCTCGGTGAATCTTACCTACAGGTCTAGGAAAGCTTGGGGACAAAGTCCCCCAAGGCCTCCACTGCCATCCCCTCGAGGACAAGGCTTCTAGCAAGCCCCTGGCCTCCAGAGATCTACAGAGGCGTGCTCACTGTGAGCAGGTCCCTGGGCCCAGCTGGCAGGAGCTAGGTCCCCAGGCTGTGCTGTGTTGGGCAAAGCCTGGGCATCATCTTCGAGAGGTGCCTTCCCTCCAGCACCTGAGCTCCCTGCAGCCCCACAACTGCTCGGAAGGTCATCTTCCGGCCCCTCCTCCTCGGCCTTCCTCCAGGTTCCTCCCCTTCCCTCTCACTGCTGCAGACCTCCAGACCGGCTAGCTCAAATAACTCCATAGCGGCCTCCTCTGGTAGTAGCAACACCCCACAGTTGGAAGGTTCCCAGCCAGCATCCCATCTGTGTTGTGCTGCCTACATGCTAGAAACCCCAGAACCTGTACTGGGTCAGCCCCCGGAACACAGCCCTCAGTCCCAAATCCTCCCATCTGGGCCTCTCTCCTCCTCCCACCAGCCCCTGACCCCCAGGGTCACAGGGAAGAGTAGACATGTTCAGTGTTTGCAGAGGCACCTCCTCGGTTCACACCTCCTTCTGGCCCCACTCCTGTTGTCTTTCTTGGCATCGTTGACATCCACAGGGATGATCCTCCCCTTCTTTCTTCCCAGATCTTTTCCTCTCCCCCCAGCCTCTCACCTCAGCCCATCACCGGTGACTGCGTGGCACCAGTAACTGCACCGTTAACCCCTGGTCCCCCCACCTCAGCACCTCCCCAGCTCCTCCGCTCCCACCCCCAGAACTCCAGCCGTACACATTCAGTTTCTTCTTGAACATTTCCACTTTGATGTTTAACAGATGTGGAAACTTGGTATGTCCAGGACAAAATTCTTGACTTGATGCTCAGATCTGCTTCTCTGTCCGTCTTCCCAGCTCAGTAAATGTCACAACTATTCACCATGCTGCTCAGGCCAGAAATCTACCAGTCGCCTCCATTCCTGTCTCCCCCACACCTCAGTGTCCAGCCCATGAGCAAGGCCCCTTCACTCCACACCTGGAACGTCCCTGCCCACTGCCTGTCACTCTCCTAATCCCGGCCACCACGTCTCCTGAAGCCCACTGCCACGCACCTGCCAACAGGCCCCTTCCTCCACACAGCAGAGATCAGCTCACGGCCCCCGTGCCCCAAGTACCAGAACCTAACCTCTCACCACACTTACACCAGGCCTCCCCATCCGTCCCTTGAATATGTAATGCTCACCCCTACCTGAGGCCTCCGTGCCTCCTGTTCCCTCCACCTGGACTGCCCCCGGGGGGTCTGCACAGCCAGCTCCATCTTGTCATTCAGGTCTCAGATGAAGAGGATTTTCCTGACCACCCATTCTGAGGCACACAACCGATCACACTCAAGCATGCTTCCACTTTTACGTCTGTGAAGTAATTAATCGCTTGCTATTGCCTGTCTTCCTCCACAAAAATATAAGCTTCATGTACACAGAGATCTCGTGTGCACTGTCGCCCCCAGGCCCACAGCAGGCACAAGTATCCGAGGATGAGGAGCTGAGGGCCTGAGGAAGGATCTGACACATGTATCTTTGAGAGTGATGAGGCTCAGTGTCCAGGAATGCACAGAATGTTTGGAGGATCATCTCTTAGACTCATATTCCTTCTCGTGTGGGCTGGGATTGCTCACAGCAAACAGCTCCCTTTGACATTACAATGGTACCGTGGCCCCCACAGACTTCTTCCAGAAGAGCACGAAGGGTGGGGTGCCATTCAGATTCGCAGAATATTTAGCAAGACACCTTCACCGGGAAACAAAATAGAGTGAATAATATGATGTTTGACCTGCCTCAGGATCCGTCCTCTCAGGCTGGCATCCTAAGAACACGTGAAGTCCTCCCCACAGGCTGTGGAAGTGCAATCAAAACTCAGTGGAAGGCAGAGATCCTGCAGGCCTGGGCAGCCGCCAGCTCAGAGAAAGGGGAGGCCCGTAAAGCTCCCTGCCCTCGCCTCCCTGAGCAGGGGGTGGGGGGCACCAGGGCAGAGGTGGAAACCAAAGCAGGAGGCAGAGACTGGGGGAGGATCTCACCCAGGCCCTTCCTGAGGGCTCGCAGCTCACCCTACCCCAGGAATGGCCTGTCTGACTTTGCACACACAGATACAAACCCATTTCACAGCATGGCCTGCTTTCCTCTTCACTGTCAGCTTCTCCTCCCCTCCAGCCGCCACACGGCACTCAGCCACTTTCCCTGACCCCCGGGGCTCACCCCTGCCTTCCATCTGCCTGGATGCCCTCCTCCCGCCTCAGCCAGGCAGACATGAGCTGGCCCTCCAGCTCACCCTTGAACCACTGCCGGGCTGTCTTCAGTGTCTATCAACAAGTGTTCACTGAGTTGCCAGGAGCTTTCCCAAGCGTAGGGGAGACAGCTGCGAACCCCAGTCAACCAGGCAGTGCAGGGTGAACGGATTCCATGTCTGCGGTGATAGTGTTAATGAGGAATAAAGCAAAGAGGAGAGCAGAAAAGTCGGGGTGCTCTCTTGCGTGGGGTAAGCAGGCACATCTGCTAGGAGCGAGGTGACTGGAGAAGGGTATGAGGCCAGAGGCCTGGGTGACAGAGGTCCAGCAGCACTGGAGGCCTGGTGTGGACCTCGGTTCCAGGCTGTGCATCTGTATCTGTCTCCTTCCTTGGGCCCTGGGGACAAGGTTGGGTCTCACTCCCCTCACCCGTGCAGGTCCAAGGCAGTGCAGAGTCGGGGCGCACGGTGCTAGGGGAGCTGTCCGGGTGGACACACGGGGCAGGGGTGGGGCGGGAGGGAGGGAGGGAGGCTGCAGTGACCACACGCTGCCGGCTAACAGGCATCAGCCTTTCTGTTCTAAAGCAGATCGACCCGTCTGAGCAAAAGACTCTGGCCAATCTGCCGTGGATCGTGGAGCCGGGGCAGGAAGCCAAGAGGGGCATTAATACCAAGTATGAAACCACGATTTTCTGATAGTCGCCGTCCTCGCGTCCTCGCGGTGCCTTGCTCGCCCGGCGGTCCGGAGCAGGCTTTCCTTCGCGTCTCCGTTCCCACCCAGCCCGGGAGGAAGACTGCTCCGCTCGGGTGGCCTTGTCACGGGCGGAAGGCCGCTGGCCATTCCTGGGGAAGTTCTTTCTGCACCAGTGACGGAAAACGCAACCCAGACTCTCCAGCTGCAGCCCCAGAGGCGCGGGCGAGGGGTTCCCGGCCCTCGGCCTCCGGATCTCCAGTGACCCGCCCCAACGCGCGCTTTGCTTTAGTTGGGGATCAGACCTTTTTTTAAAAAGTGAAGGGGATGCTAATACTGCCTAAAAGTATACAAATCTCGGGTTTAGTTTTCACTGTCAGCAGTTTTAAAGGTAAAAATCAGAACTAGCCCCATAAAAGCATCTGTAAAATCATTCTATCACAGAGGATCAGAGTTTAATGCAAAAAGACAAAAAAAAAACCATGATTGCCAGAAAATTCTGTTTCCCAATTTCTATATTTGTGGATTTTATATGTAATCAGCTATGTCGAATAATGAAAACCTTTAAATCTCACAGTTGATTCAAAAATTTAAAAATGATTTAAAACAAATTTATTATGCACAGAAAAAAATGTGTCTTGTACTAAATATTTTTATTAAAAGAATGTTTCATTAATGCATTGATAAGAAAACTAGGTTAGTTGTGCAGGATGTTTCTGGTTTCATTTCAAATAACTAAATTTCTACTACCAAGAGGACTGGCTCAGTTGTGGTGAAATCCTGATAGTGTTCACAGAGCAGGAGACCCCGGCAGGACACACAGACTGGCATTGTCCGAAAGTACTAACGCAGCCACACGCCTGCAGAGATTGTTTTTTAAACCTTCACAGTGTTTTAAAGAACATGTCTAAAAAATAATAATCTAGGGCTCCTGCTGTCAAGATTTCTGTCATGGAAACCTTGCTTGAGAAAGGTGTTAATAAAATTCTATTGCAAAAATTTTTTTCTAGAAAAAATAAATACAAAAAAAAAAAAAAAAGAAATTCCAAAGTAATAAAACTTTTCTTGAAACAGACAAAAAAATAATGTTTGCTTACTCTTTGATTAAATAATATTTACTTACATTTCTTTAAGGCATTTTAATTTTTTTAATGTCTCTGTGAAGTATTTGTATGATACCATAATGTATATTTATGTAGAATCAAATTATATAAACAGTACCAATATCATTATAGAAAAAATATAACATTTTAATGTATATTGTTCTAACCAATCACATTGTGAATCATTTTGAAATTCATTATAGCGATACTGATAAATCGTGGAATTGTCTTAATGTTTTTTTTTTTTTTATTAACCAATATTATTTTAAACCTGAGCTTATCAGTTACATTCCTCAGTTGGTGAGTTTTGAAGAATAACTAAATTTTATTTCAAACTGACAAATGTATACGGTTTTAGTTGGGTGTTGACGGATTTTAATACACTATTAAATTACTTGAACTGAACGGTTCTTGTACATATTTTGCTTATCAATTGTTGATATGTATGTAGTAAAATGAGATTAAAATAACACTAAAATATGGAACCAAAAGGAAACTGTATAGGAGCAAAGTAAATAGCCGCTTTGCTGAAACAGAAGCATATGAAGCATCTGTGTAAATAAGCTTGGGCTTCCAGTTATAAATTTTGTAATTTTGTCATTATTTATATCCTATAAAAAAAAAAAAAAAGCACACAAAATAAAACAGAAGTTGTACAGCCGCTGGTGCTTGGCATCGTTCTGTGAGCACCTCCCCGCTTCCCGGAGGAGGGAATCCAAGGCCCAGTCCCCTCAGCACCCACCGCTAAAGGGGCTTTCACATTGGCAACATCGTTGAGAAAGTTTGCTTTGTTTCCAGGTTCAGCCATACTGCAAAAGAAACGCTGGCCTCGGACGCTTGAATTTCAGCCCAAATCTGCCATCGTCTTTGTATTTAAATATTAAAGTGGAAGCCAGGCGTGGTGGCGCACGCTTGTAATCCCAGCATTTGGGAGGCTGAGACCGGAGGATCCGGGTTCGCGGCCAGCCTCAGCTACCTAGTGAGGCACTCCGCAACTTAGTGAGACTCGGTTTCAAAATAAAGAATAAAAAATAGGGTTGGGGGTATAGCTTGGAGGTAGAATGCCCCTGGGTTCAATCCCCAGTACCACAAGAAAAATAAAAAAAATTAAAGTGGGTTGTCTGGAGGAATTGCCAAACAGAAATTGCTAAAAAAGAGAACCGACCCCTAAACTGTTCTATAGCATCAAGTAGATGATGTGTTTGGGAAACGATCATCTACACGTCTGTCAGTCCTTCCATTTTTTCCTACAACACACGTGCCAGTGGTAAGGCCAGTGACCGGGGCCACGGTGGAGCCGCGCTGCATCCTGTGCTCAGTGATCCAAATGCTGTGTCCTGTGACCTTGAGGGAAAGATCTCTCTGCTGCCGATCAAGTCTTGTTGCCCTCAGAACCCACGCCAAAGCAACCTCGGGGTGCTCCCACCTACAGGCCAGAGACCCAGGGCGTTGAGCCCCACAGAGCTAAGTCAACTCCAGATGGGGTAGATTGGTCACAAGAAAGGCAGCCTCCTGAGGCGCCTTGGCCTGGCATTTTAAACTGGAGCACTTCCACTGGGTTAGTTGGGCGCCTTTTTTTCTTTGTTGACCAAGAGGCCAGCAATCCTATTTTTTAGTCTCTGCATACCAAATGCATATTTGTATCTATAATGGCCCCAGCACGAAGCACATGACACACTCCAATTGGGTACTTAATAAGTAGAATATTTGCATAGGTTTTGACAGCATATGGGGGAAACTGTGGGCTGGGATACTATCCCTGCGCTGGTAACAGCATGAGGGAGGCAGGAAGAACCTAGATGTGGCAGGGCTGCTCCCCAGGTTAGGGGACACAGCCAACAACAGTGACCCTCAAAGAAGAAGCTGGGATTAAAAGACCCCGATCTCAGCTGGGTGTGGTGGCGCATGCCTGCAGTCCTTGGGAGGCTGAGACAGGAGGATCACAGGACAGCCTCAGCAACTTAGTGAGACCCTGTTTCAAAATAAATAAGATACAGCTGGGGATATAATTCAGAAGTAGAACGTTCCTGGTTCCATCCCCAGTTACACACACACACACACACACACTGATCTCACACTCTACCCTCCACCCTGTGTGATCTGAGCCCACCCGAGAGCAGCCCCATAGTCCAAGGAATTAGCAGGACTAGGTCCAGAAGTGCAGTCAGAAGAGCCAGCCCAGTACTGAAGAAGGGATTTGTAGTTGATTTTCTTGGTAGGACAATTTAATACTTTGCTAATTGCAATAACTGAAGGCTAGGAGATTGGCATCCTTGAATGCTAATATTAGTCAGAAAAGGACTTGAGTTCATCTTAAAAAAAGACGAGTTCAATTATTCCATTTAATTTTTTCTTAAATTGTATTCTATGATAAATTTGGGTGAATGAACCCTATGAAAATTATGCCTAGTCAGTTCATTAATAAGTCATGGAAGTGATTTTTCTCAAGACATACCAGATTTTCTCAAATTGGAAGACTTAGGAATATTGCCAGCACATCGAATGTTTGGATAAGATGGAGCAGAAGACAGGCTTAGATAAAGCACACGTGGCCACAGCCCCCAAAATCAATAAAAATTCACACTTGGACTCCAAGTAACATTGCTCCTATTTCTGAAAAGAAATTAAATTTTAATAAGTTGATCTAGCCTCCAAAGAACTGAAATATGACTGTGTTCAGAAATCTATATGGAATAAAAAACCTTTTTATAAAGACATTACATTTTTAAGTTCTCTTTTTATATAGGCTATTCAGTGACTACGTTTCCTATAAAAAGCAATCCGATGGTTATAAACACATTTTCTTAAAATAAAATTGGGTAAGGAGCCAACACAGGCCTGTATAGCTCACCCCACACTGTCTCCAACCCAGGCTCCCCGGTGCCCAGCTGGCCGTGCCTCAAGGCAATTGGACCCACTCATCTGGCTGCTCCAGCAGCAGAGTCCTGCTTCCCACCGAAAGCATCCGAGGCCGCTGAGCCTGCTGTGAGCCCGCTCAGGCCTCCTGCCCGGTCACCATCCTGCACACTGCGTGACTCCATTAGTACCCTTGTGGTGGAATTAACCCTAAGGGCCTGGTGGCAACCCGGGGAGTTCCAGTTCCACTTAACTGTTTCCTGTCATCTCTAGTCAATCTACTTATTGAGAATTTGCCCTGGGCTCACTTAGCGCCATTTTCCTCCGAATTGCTTCTGCACAGAGATGCTCATTCCAGACCCAACAGACTGCACCTGGTGTGGGACTCACAGGGAATCATAGCTACAAATTATTTATTGTCCAAAGCTTTCTTTTTTTCTTCTCCAAAACCCCCTAAAAAACTATGTTTGTAAAAGCTTCAAGGGCACCGAACTTTCCAAGAGTGGCTCCTGACTAGTGACGAGTGCAAAGACGTATACCTGAGGCTGAAATAGAGATCCTGTACTTATCAGCTCCAGTGGGGTCGTGAGCTGCAGGCGGCAGCTGCCGCAGCTGAGGATTCATCAGGAGCCCTGCGTGGTTCAGATGGCAGAGGAACATGGGGGTCAGATGACAGACGGCCAGGTCCAGAGCACGCCGAGCTGTGGCCAGGAACTCTCAATGTCTCACCGCCACGGCGAGAACAAGCTGAGATGGAGTCAGCTCTAACAACCAAAGTCAGCTCTCAGCATGGTAGTAGAAACCGCTCAGAGCAATCCATATTCAATACTCAATTTAATTGTCCTCCAGACGTCTCCGGGACTCAATCAAGCGTCCCCGCAGCTGCTCCCCGGGGAACCTCGAGCAAGGGGAGTCAAGGCGTCCCCAGTAAGAGGCCGCATCAGCTGTTTTCTGACATTTGAGGGACTGCTTTCTCTCTCATGCTCAAAAGTGCGTGCTCGGTTGTTCACACACACACACACACACACACACACACACACACACACACACACACAATCCGATGTGTAAGGCATTGAGTCAGGAAGCCTGGGAAGGCAGAATGGCGGCAGGGGCTTCAGGAACCCCGTCTCAGCAGGCCATTTCTGGGTTCTGGGTTCTGGGTTTGGAGGGTGGGGGACTGCCTACCCAGATGCCTTCAGAGCCACACAAGAAGGGCCCGGGGTGACCCAGAAGGGACAGCCACTCTTCAGTTCCAGCTGATTGTAGCCATGCAGAAAAGAAGATTCTGGGTCAACAGATTTTCTTAAAAATCTGGATTTTAGGTAAAAATCACTGGATTTTGAGATGTTGACCCAAAAAAATCCAGTGTTTAGGAAATAAGTGTGAGCCAGATATGGTGGTGTACCCCTGTAATCCCCTGTAATTGGGAGGCTGAGACAGGAGGATCACAGGCTCAAAACCAGCCTCAGCAACTTAGTGAGACTCTGAGCAATTTAGCGAGACCCTGCTTCAAAACAAAAAAGTAAAAAGGGCTGAGTATGTAGCTCAGAAGTAGAATGTCCCTGGATTCAATCCCTAGTGCCAAAAAAGAAGGAAGGGAAAGAGGGTGGGAGGGTGAAACAACACTCACTTGGGGTGTGGTCCACATTTTGCTTTTTCAGAAACCCTTGCAGTATGCCAGGCGTGGTGGCGCACGCTTGTAATCCCAGCATTCGGGAGGCTGAGACTGGAGGATTCAGGTTCGCGGCCAGCCTCAGCTACCTAGTGAGGCACTCCGCAACTTAGTGAGACTCGGTTTCAAAATGAAAGAATAAAAAATAGGGCTGGGGGTATAGCTCGGAGGTAGAATGCCCCTGAGTTCAATCCCCAGTACCGCAAAAACAAAAAACAAAAAACAAAAAAAAATCCTTGCAGTAGCTCTAGAAAAATACCCATTTACTTAGAAGGGGAACAGTGTGTTCTCAGCAGGGGTGAGGGTTTAGAAGAGGTCACTGATACTTGTTGAACTGGAATTATACACCAGGTTGCTTTATAGGGGTTAAAATTTTAACCCAAGGATTAGTAGCAAAGACCAGAAACAACAGTGTCCTAAACAAGGAAGTGGTTGAGTTTCCTTGTGAAACGTGAACTTCGGAGACAAGCTGTACAGATCTAGAAATGGAAGCTCTAGGATATCATCAAAATCCCAAGATCTAGATGTGGATCTTGGATGTGGATCCAGATATGGATGTGGTTATACACAGCCATAATCCCAGTTCTTGGGAGGCTAAGAGACAGGAAGATGGCAGGTTCAAGGATAGTCTCAGCAACTTAGATCCTCAGCAAACCATGTTTCAAAAAATAAAAAGGGTTGAGGGTGTAGTTTGAAGGCAGAATGCCCTGGGTTCAAACCTCAGTCCCAAAATAAATGATAAAATCCCAAGCTCCTTCTATAGTTCTACTCTGCCATCCCTAGCATGTGGCTTCTAGCTTCAAAGTCACCTCATCATCACAAAGTACCTGCCGGAGCACCCTCCACTGCATTCACATTTCAGGCAAGTAAAAGGATAGAAAGGACCAAAAGATGGTAGGGCTGCCCAGCTAAGTAAACCTTTAAGAACCTTCTAGGAAGCTCTGCTTGGAGCTCACTGGCCGCCCCTAGTGGAGAGTTGGAAACTGTGGTTGCTGTTGTTAGTTTTAGCAGAGCACACTGCAGCCCCCAACAACACAGGGGCTTTGGGGGAGAAAAATGGGGATTGGATGTTGGGGTGATCACTAGTACCATCTACCACAATGAGGATCATCGCAGGAACCAATAAAAGGCAAAAGCGAGCACACGCGGATAAGACACCTGGACACAGAAAGCAGTGACTGCAGGAGGGGTTGGTGATAATCCTGGCAGAGTTGCTCTATAAACGAGCCACCAAATCCTGCCAGGAAATATCCGCACAGCTGTGTTGATATGCCACCTGTGCTGCCCAGCAATGCTCTGGAGCGTGTCTTGGGCAGAGCGGATGTAAAGGAGCACGCAGCTTAGCAGACAGCACAGCACAGCTGGCTGCAGGAGGGGACAGGCCTGGTCAGGCAGAGGGCACCGGCTCTCAACTTCCACTGCATCCAGGAATCACTGAGGAACCTTAAAACACACTGCTGCCTGGGTCCCATCTCCAGAGCGGGGCGAGGCCTGGGTAGGGAAGGTGTTTAAGTTCCCCAGGTAGATACAGATGCTGCAGCGTGAGAAGCTGTTGCTCCAAGGTGTGGCAGGCCCTGCAATCCCCCGAGAAGTTGGGCAGCCCCCAAAGCTCCCCGCACCAGAGGTCACCTTGGAAGTAGACCCTTGAGAAGATTAAGCCATTTGCTAAAGTCCCATAGCTGGAAAGTTAGTACAGCCAGGACTTGAACTTTTAATTTTTTTATTCATTTATTTATTTATTTTTGCGGTACTAGGGATTGAACTCAGGGGCATTCTCTACCCCCAGCCCTATTTTTTATTCTTTATTTTGAAACAGAGTCTCACTACGTTTCGGAGTGTCTCACTAGGTAGCTGAGGCTGGCCACAAACCCGAATCCTCCGGTCTCAGCCTCCCGAATGCTGAGATTACAAGCGTGTGCCACCACGCCCGGCTAGGACTTGAACTTAGATCCACTGGACAGCCAAAGCCACACAGATGCCACTGCCCTCCCAAGTTGCCAGCCCGAGCGGTGAACCCAAGGTCTGTCATCCTGTTCCCAGTCCTTCTCGCCAGTTGATGGCTGCACACCCAGCCCAGAGAGAGTAAGTATGGGGCCGTTTGGAAGAAAGCAGATGGCAGATTTTCTGCTAAGCAAGCTGTCTCCTGAAGACAGAAGGAGAAGGTAGAGGAAGAGGAGAAGTCAAAGCAAGGTGGTTCCCTGGAGCCAGTATCAGGAACCCAGTTTATCGACCGTGGAGACCTCTGGGACAAAATACCATTATTACATCACATGCTTGACAAATTCTTCTATGCCTAACAAACACCCTGTGCACCAGGTGTGTGTTCCCCATCTGACAAATGAGGAAACTGAGGCTCTAGAAGTTGCATCTTTTCAAATGGAAGGAAACAGAAAGGGGGAGATGAGACCAAGATGGCAGAAGAAACACATGTGTGCACACGTAGACACACACACACACACACTAAAAAAACTGGGCCTGCCACTCATTTGAAATGAGCCCCTTCAGAGTTTCAAAGTAGAAACAGGCTTCCCCAAGAAGGAGGTGAGAGCAGGGCTGCCTCCTTCCCTGATCAACACTGGAAGCATCTGAGGGCTGAGCAGGTTGAGCAGTGGCCACGTGCTGGAAATCCAAAGCATCACCCCACACTCTGCGGCCCACGTGGCCCCTGGCAGAATGACCCCAGCTGTTTATTTCAAAGAGCAATCCGTATAGGCATGCTGATGGTGTGATCAGACTACCAAAAGTAGAAGCTCCTCAGGAGCAGAGAACAGCATCTGACGTCTTGTCTTAGCGCTCAGTCCTGACCCATCATCATGACACACAGGGTGAACTCGAGGGATGAATAATGAACTGAGAGCAGCACTGAGATGATGCTCTTGGACCCTGCGGTCCAGAGGCTTCGGTGAGGAGATCCAGGCAGTGTCACCACGGGAGGCAGAGGCTGAATCCCCACTTCCCTACTTGGCACCCGTGACTTTTGCTCTCTGCATCTGTTTCCATATCTGCAAAAGAGAGGTAACTAACACCTCATAGCTCTGGCATGAGGATTCACTTAAATTATGCATGGAGATAGCTCTGAACAGACCTTAGCACCTAAAAGACCCTCAAAAAAAAAAATAGTAGCTTTCTTTTCCTTCCTCCTACACAGGATTTGTTACATCTCAGAAAGTGAACTGACATCAAGGTGAAGGGCTTAGAATCACTGAGAACTGAGGCGAGACTAAACTAGAGACATCTCCAAAATCATCACATAAAGCACAGATGGATGATCTTCTCAGCTGCTGAAACCCAAGCTTCGGGACCCCTAGACCGGAGCTCATCTGCCTCAAAACCCAGGAACATTCCACTCTTGGTTGAACTGACACCCTACTCCTGGCAAGTCTGGGCCTTTCTGTAAGGAACATCAAGTTTGGATTCCTGGCTCTGTCCCTGATTAGCTGCCTGGGGTTTAGTTCTTTCTCCAATACCTGGGCATGTCTACTCTGCAAATCTGCAGAACTACAGTGCAGATGAACCGAGGACTGGGCACGGACAGGACCAGCTGCTGGGATGAGGGAATGCGGACCTCGGAGCACAGCCGTGGTGTTGAGCAGGAATCGTCACCACCTGCTCAGTGTGCTCCGGCTCCATCGGTAGCTCAGAGCCACAGGCCCAAACTCGGGCCTCGGATGTTCTCTCTAGTTACACACGCTCACCCTGGGCGATGGGGAATTACAGAGGCGGGGTTCCTATCATTCCTACGTGACAAGCAGTATTCCCAGTCCCGAGGGCCTGACCTCATAAGTGACTTTACAACACCGGCAGTTCCTTTTCTTGGATCATACATGAAATGAGAATCTCCCAAGTTTTAGTCTTCTTACAGCACCATCGGACTCAGGAGCACCTTCTGGTGCCGGATGACTTCAAAGGCCTGGTCTCTGGTAAGTCCCTCATCGGATGCAATTCTCCTGCCCATTCCTCGTGAACATACACAATAATGGGCCGATGGTTAAACGCAGAGCCTGAGAGAGGCCTCGGCTCTAGTTCATGCATCGTAATAACCGTATAGCATCTCCACAGTCCTAAGGGGAGGGGCCGTGAGCAAGGAATCTATTCCAGTGACAATCTTCAGAGACTAAGAATTATTAGAAAATCATTTTCTCCTTCTCTGAAGGTCAGCAAGTACATTATAATATAAAACGTTTGGTGGATAACGGACGACGGCCATACTTGCTGACTGCACACTCCAGGGACATGTTTATTCATGTCCTATAATTTGGTAGCAAACCTCTTTTATCCAAGTGAGGTTTTACTTTCCCTTAATGATGTTTCACAGTAAAATACCAAACTGAAATGGGAAGATAAAGAAAATGCTAGTGATGTTCTACAACTTGACAGCCTCGTGATAGCCTACATCCATACAGGCACACAGGAATTTCAGGCATGCGATGAAAGTTCATTGAGGCTTTATTGCAGGTCAGCCTATGTTAGACTCTGGTATAAAAGACTGGGTATTTGTCAGGCATTGTAGAGCACACCTGTAATCCTAGTACTTGGGAAGCTGAGACAGGAGGATCATAGGTTTGATGCCAATCTTGGCAAATAAGCGAGACCCCATTTCAAAATAAAAAAAGGAGTGTACCTCAAAGGTAGAATGCCTCTGGGTTCAATCCTCGGTACCAAAAGAAGAAAAAAAAAAAAAAACCTGGCTTTATGATCTAAGAGCCCCCCCCACTCCACACACACCCCAAAAGTTAAACAAGCAATTCCAATACAGAGCAATGGAGAGAAGAGAGTTCTACCAGAGGGCAGGACAGACCTTCAGCCTTTGAGGGTCATCTTAAAGAATGTGTGAAAGATAAGAGGTTAGGAAAAAAAATTAAATGGGCCAGGGGCAGGGGGCACAGCACAAAAGAGAGAACTGGACATACAAAGCCAAGAAGCAAGAGCACGCAGCAGGTCCAAGGTTTATACAGAGAAGTTGAAAGTTGGTTCAAGTCTAAAAAGAAGTTCAACAAGAGTAAGATCAGCACTTTGGAACCTTTATGCAGGGCACGAATGGTGGCCGAGATGGCAGTCGGGGAGCTGACCATGATGGGGCCAAATACCACCAGGGGATGTTCACAGAGCGCTTTCAGGCCTTTCCCCAGCCTCCAATAGTGTAAAAATAGGCTTTGTTTTGCTCACTCCTCCTATATCCCCAATACCTATCCCAATGCCTGGTACATAGCGGATCACAATAAACATTTACTGAATAGATAAGTGAAAAATATGAGTGAATGAATAAATGAATTCTCTTTTTTACAGAACCTTCTCCATGGCGGCCACACTGGGCAGCAACTATCATAGAGATACACTGAGGAGACACATGGAAACTGTTGACAGAACAGGATTCACATTATGTGAGACTATAAAGTGCCAATAAAAATACATTATAAAAAAATGTTGCCAGAATTGAATTACACAAAGCTGATAAAGCATAAATAAAAAGGTCGATGGATTAAGCATGACTCTTTCATATCAGTCTTCTTGTCAACAGATAAAAGACAAGCAAGGAGTCTGAAACAACCCAAAAATGTTTTTCAAAAAATTCTAGAAATTTTATTTTTATAATTTTCTTAAAAATTCATGTTTTAAAATTTATTTCCAAGGCAAAAAAAAAATCATGTAAGTTATAAATACAAAGCTAACAGTTTTCAAAACATACAAGGCACATACAATATAAAAACATATTTACATATACAAAGTTTAACATAATTTTTCATATAAAAAATACATGCAGAAAAATGCCTAAAAATACTCATCTACAAACTACAAATGAAATCCTTCTCTTGACCAACTCTGTGCTATAATGGAAGTTACAGGTATCTCTTCCTTCCTCATGTTAGTCTTGCCACTTTTCTTTTTAAGAGTAAGACAAAGGCCAATCAAGACTTGATAAAAGCTGATGTTGTTGTTATACTTTGACAGTCAAGTAGCTTTTAATTCCAAAAGTCAACATTTTATATCCTGGCTATAGATGAGACAAGCCCCTAAACATGAAAATCATATTTTGGTATCCTAAGCAAAACATACTATTTACAGAAATTTCTTTTTATAAAATTGAGATTTTTCACATATCACATTTGCTTAAATCACAGTAAGCCTGTAAACAAGTTCCTCAACTTATCAAAAAACTTCCTTAACAATATAAAAGATTTTACTCATTGTATTCTATTTACAGTTTCCACAAATGCCATATAGGAATATCTCATTTAAAGCACATCTGTGTGGTTCACTCCCCCTACACACATCTAATATGCACCAACAAAAGAAATGGTTTCATTGCTCATCTCCTATTAATACTAATACTCATTGATTTATTAGTTCCCATTACAGAAGAAAATATTTGAATTTTGATTATTTTATGTGAAAACCCCATCTATTATTAATGTATTTCCATTGCCCTTAATAACATATTTCAGAGAATATATCTGAATTTAAGCTTCAAGCCACCAAGTGCTGTGTGCATGTATATCGCTATCATGATGAATTACATTATGATGTGAGACTATAATGCACCAATAAAAGTATAAAATAAATAAATTTAAACCTCAATTAAAGTTCCTAATCGAGAGGTTAAAAAATAATCAGTGACAGATGCTGATGAACTTTTTCCATGTCAAAAACTATCTTTCCCAGCTATTGAGGAAGCTGAGGAGGCAGGAGGATCGCTTGAGCCCAAGTCAGCGAGACTCCATCTTCTCAAGGGGAAGAAAAAAAGCTGAATTTCCTGATGAGCCTTGGAGAGAAGAGGGGGAAGAGAAAAAGGGAAGGAGCAAAAGAGGATGGAAAGTAAGGAAAAGCAGGGAAGGAGGGAGAGGGGGAGAAGGTTGGTTGGAAAGTGAAAGTTGACACCTTTCCAAAGTCACAATGATTCTTCTGGAACTACATAGAAAATCATAGATAATTCTCTTGAAATTCACTAAGAGAATAGTTCCAACAATGCCATTTATCTAAAAGTAAATGCAATTATGTTTTATTATTTCACATTTCTTAGAAAAGTAATATTAAAACTTATGATTAAAAATCAGCCCCTCCCCAATTAATCTGATTTACTAACATTTAACTACTGAGCAACTGCCTTAAAACATATATATAAAGTGAAGCTGAATGGTGGCACACACCTGTAATTTCAGTATTTGGGAGGCAGAGACAGAAGGATCACAGGTTCAAGGCCAGCCTCAGCAACTTAGTGAGCCCTTGTTTCAAAGGAAAAAAAATAGAAAATAGGGTTGGGGTATATCTTGGAGATAGAACTCCCCTGGGCTCAATCCCCATTTCTGCAAAAAAAAAAAAAGAAAGAAAGAAAGAAAAAATGAGGATTAAGACAGGTCAAGTTCAGTCAAGGAAAAAGCAAAAAAAAAAAAAAAAAAAATCATAGAAAGACAGTGTCCAACTCAGATACTGACCACTGTAGTCCAGTCATGGCACAGGGCTGCCATCAGCCAGTGAGGAAAAGGTGACCCATGAACTCTGCTCCCCCACACATAACGTGTGCTTCACAGAAAGAACTGATGAAATCCAACACTCACTCACTGAGTTAATTAAAGGAAATGTTGCAGACTATATACAGATACGATATTTTTAAAGCAAATGTAAGGAGTGCAAATAAGTTCCAAGATTGTATTTGGGAGAACTATACCCCCTTGGGGTGAGTTTGGTTCAGAAAACAGACCACTGCTACCCTGAGGCACAGCCTGCATAATGATAGTCTTAAATAAATATAGATTTCCTTCAAATTATTCTCATTAATTAAGTCAACAAATTTGAATGCAACAAGAGAGAATTTTACCAACAGTATAATAAAGTACGTATTTACATTTTCATTTGCATCTTAAGGGCAAATTATTAGTAATGGTGATGATTATGAAAAATAAGATTAAAGGTGTGTTCATCTGGGAAAAAGCTACATTAATATTATTCATCCAACCGCAATCACTTTTGTAATGAATACAATACTGCAAAACAATTCACAGCTTTATGAAAGTTGATATACAGAGTATCATTATAATTTTTCAATTCAAAATTAAAGAGTTTAACACCAAAATTTAAAAAAGTATCTCACCGTTTTACTCTAAAATCTGTAAAATATATAAAATACCAAGATTATCAACAGTCACATATGTTTTGAAGTCAGGAGATACATGTATTTTCTTAAGATTGGTTCCATTTGTGTAGAAGGTCTGTGAGGATTCCCCAGTGACAACATTCCACCACTGCTCAGAAAAAAAATAAAATTCTCATTAGACTGGTAATTAATTATACTGTAAGGCAATTTGTAGTGTCCCTCAGACCCTTTGTCCCCTCACCTTTCCATTCCTAAATTCAAGCAAATGGCAAGAAAGAAGCCTAAGATCTTACTGCTGGAGATATTAATAACTGGTTAGTCTTTGCTGATTAACCTGGTGACCGCCTCGAGGCTACGCCTGTACTCAACTCCACTGCAAGACAAGCTGGAGAGCTGCAGGCACCAGGCAGCACAGCCCGCCTCGGAGGGGCTGAGCTCCTGTCCGGGCGCCTTCTCAGTGTGTTCAACAGACGACTGCCCCACTTCATTCCAGGGTCCCTTTGCAGACGTGACAGATACTCAAACTATCAGTAATGTGGGCTGTAGGGTGGACTGTTTTGTCTACAGAATCTTCCTTTTCACCAGGAGTGATTGCAGAGCCCATGAGCCACTTTATGCAATGGGCTATGTGTTTATTTACTAAATAAATAATGAACATCTCAAATGAAGCAGGTTCTGACAAGGTCCTTCCTTTCCTTCCCAATTATTGAATTCACTAAAATTACAACAATATTTATATCCAATTACCTAACAGAAATCACAAAGCTTACTTATGCATTATCTCACACCTAAAATGAGGACAAGAGACAATGCATATGAACATATTTTTTAAACACCTCAGGTACACTGGAGTCTAAGTATTGCCAGGTATGGTGTCACAGACCTGTAATCCCAGCTACTCAGGAGGCTGAGGCAGGACAGCAAGTTCAAGGCCAGCCGGGGCAACTTAGCAAAACTCTGCCTCAAAATACAAAATAAAAAAAAAAAAGGTCTAGGGGATATAGTTCAGTGGTAGGACCCCATTAGATTTAATACCCAGTACCACACACAGAAAAACAACAACAACAACAAAACTATAACAACAGGTAATACAGAGGATTTCCAGGGCAGTGAACCTACTCTGTACAATGTTATAATGGTGGATACATGTTATTAGAGATTTGTCCAAACCTACTGTAAATTGTGAACTTTGGGAGATAATGGTGTGTCAACATAGGTCCGTCAGTTGCAACAAATGTACACCTCTAGTGGGGGATGTTGATAGTGGGGAAAGCTGCATAAGTGTGGGAGCAAGGGGTGACTGGGAAATCTCTACACGAGGTACATGTTATTACACCCATTTTACAGATGCAAAAATAGAGGCACGGAGAAGTGAAGCAATCTGTGGAAGGTCATAAAGCTGACAAGGGGCACAGCCAGGCTTGAACCCAGTCTGTCCCAAGGCTACTCTCCCAACTGTGACACTCCACTGTCTCTCAGTCACAGCACCTTCATTTACCACCACATGATGAAATCAGCTTCTGCCTTCAGGAGTCTGAATTAATGTGAATTTCTTGTCTTTCTAATAGTATGTACTCTGTGGCATAACTCAGGTGTTCATATTATTTTTCACTTATAAATAGGAATAATTTTGAAAATTAAAAACTTTTAAGACAGGGTGTAGTGGTGCACACCTGTAATCCCAGTACTTGGAAGGCTGAGACAGGAGGCTCGCCTTAGCAACACAGCAAGACTCCTGTTGCAAAACAAAAGATAAAAAGGGCTGGGGGTGTAGCTTGGAAGTAGAGTGCCCCTGGGTTCAATCCCTAGTACCAAAAAACAAATACAAAAATCCTCTAGCTATTGGATACCTACTTATCTTACTGGCTCTCAATTTATACAGCTTGGATTCTAAAGTAAACAGACTCAAAAGGCCTAATTTCTTGGCCACTATAGCAGCTGTTCCTTTTTACTTTTAATTTGTTCTGTGCTTTTGGATAGTCTCATTAACATGCTGGGTAGATGCAGGCTGGGCTATAACATAATTAGTTTAACCATGCTAGTAATCAAACCAGAAGGCAAAAGCAGCCTGATTGTCACTTAAATATACAGACGATACAGGGTATAGTTTCTTTCGGCCTTAAGACATAACCCTTACAGTATAAAGATCTATTCTGGTGCGTTATTTCAAGATTCTCCAAGAACTGCAAATCTGGTTACTGATCTTTATAACACCTTAAAAGCTAAGCTCACAATGATGTGACAACATTTATGGGGCTCAAATGAGGGAATCAAATGGTACGGTCTCTAGAAGCTTGGTGTCAAAGCTGGCAGTTAAGTGTTTCAGCAGCTAATATAGAAAGACTCAGCTTCCAACAAAAAGGCAGCAGTGTCTCTCCTCTAAGCACCATCCTCTGAGCCAAACTAGTTACAGTAAAGGAGAGCAAGTGAAGACCATGGCTCAGGACCTTTATACCAGAATAAAGGTGTGTCCAAAAGTAGTTGCTTAATGCAACACTAACAGAATTGTATTTCCAAAGCAATCTTTTAAAGAAATCATAACATATATCCTTTTATAAAGCTAAAAATTGCTCCCTGATTTATCTTTTTGTAACTAGACCTTTATGCTGAATAAAATTACAATGATGTGGGTTCCATATAACCAAAAACTTCATGTCAGACATTTAATCATAAGCAGCTACACTTGATTTATTTCAGTAAAAACAGAAGTATCATATGATTTAATGGGATCTATTTTAAGTGAAAAAGCTTGTGGAGTGGCCAAGTCGTCAATACAATATATAATATCATCTACTGCCCCCCACTTTTTGGTACTGGGGATTATTAAACCCAGGGGCATTCTACCTCTGAGCTATACCACCAGCCCTATTTCATTTTTTATTTTGAAAATGGTCTTGCTAAGTATATGAGGGTCTCCCTAAGTTGCTAAGGCTGGCCAGGAACCTGCAATCCTGTCTCAGCCTCCCAAGTATTGGGATTACAGGCATGCGCCACCACACCTAGCCCCCTTTTACAAGTGAACCACTATTCAAAATTCTCACCTGAAGCATCCCTATCCAGGTGAAGCCTCTGCTAACTCCCAAAGGTAGGCCTCTCCCCTCGTCTCCTTTGTGCCTCCAGTTCTCTTCTTCCCACATGCAAACATGTCCCAGAACCCTCCTGCACTTTAGGTGCTATATTTACCACCTACCTTCCCACTGACTATTAGCTGCCGCTATGCAGGTACAAGCCTTAAACAATGTACCACAGTAGAGTATTTCAGCACACACTGGGCACCAAATACAGTCTTACTAAATAAATGAAAAAGTAGATCCAAGCACCAAAAAATGACCCTGAGGTATCACAACATGTTTAAGCTTCGCAGAAGCCAATCTGCTAGAGAAAATTAAGGAGAAAGACCCAGGTGTGGGTCCTGGCCTTCCACTTACTAATTAGGTAATTTAGGAAAGTCACAACCTCCATGTAAGTCCGTTTGCTTATCTGTGACTCAAAATAAAATTTAAGCTTCACAAAGCTGGCTAGTAAGATGATTGAAGTAAAGCATTTTATAAACTATATAGCAATATGCTATATTATTATTGTTGCTGAATAAATTGAAGAAAGAAAATTTCAAAAATACTTTTAAAAATTTTCAGTGAAAATATTTCATGAGTGATATGGAAAACAAAATGAAGTTGAGCACCCGCCTGCTAGTAATTCTAATCATCTAGATTGTGTGTACATTGGTATGAGAGCTCTGTATTTAAAACATCCCTAGCACTGTCACCAAAGTGTCCAAGAGCCTTGAGGAGAGCAGCCTTCAGACTACAGTCTCACCACCACAAGACGGAGGAGACAGTGACTGCCCTTCTACTCTGTTGAGCTGCAGGAGTCCAACTAAGAAACAGGAAGTGAGAATGGCTTGGGAAGCATGACAAAACTGTTCTTTCCCTTCACTGTCCTTAAGGAACTCTTACCTTAAGATATCCTCCAGCAGAGACGAGCATTTTGCTGTCTGGAGAAAAGCAAAGGTCAGTTACCCAGCCTCCATGGGTAGCAGCTCCTTCCTCTACTGAAACCGGTGCACACAAATGAAGCAGCTCACCATTTGAGACATCCCATATCTACACAAACATGATACACAATTCACTAGCAGGGTTACCCAAAAGCACCTCTAATTTAAGAAATACACTTATATACATATTATATTAGATATATTTGGAAACTTTTCTTAAAAAGAAAAAAAGAACAGATTAGCCAGGCATAGTGGCACATGCCTGTGATCCCAGTACTTGAGAGGCTGAGATAGGAGGGTTGCAGATTTGAGGCCATCCTGAACAACTTAGTAAGGCCCTCAGCAACTAGTGAGACTCTGTTTCAAAATAAAAAAATAAATTAGGACTGGGACTAGGAGTGTAGTTCAGAGGCTGAATTCCCCTGGGTTCAATCCCCAGTCCCCCCCACCACCACCACCCCCCCCCCACACACACACATACACAGATTACAGTAACTAATTAAAATGCCTCTTCTCATTTTATTTAAAAAAAAAAAAGAGTTAGGGATATATCTTAATGGTAGAGCATGTGCTTAGTACTTTGCATGTGCAAGGTCCTGGGTTCAATCTTGAGCATGGGTGAATGAAGAAAAAAAAAAAAAAGAATGAAAAGTGGTGCAAGGAATCACAAATGAAGCCAAATAGACTACCTCGGGGGGGAGGGGGAAGAATTTTATTCCAATAGCAAATTAGCAAATACCAAGAATGTCGACAAATGTCAATAAAACACCTAAAGAGACAGGGCATGGTGGTACACTCCTTAATCCCAGTATTTGGGAGCCTGAGACAGGACTGCAGGTAGGAAGACAGACTTTGCAAATAGACTTTCATCAACCTAGCTAGATCTTGTTTCAAAATAAAAATAAAACAGGGGTGGGGATATAGCTTGGAGAGCTTGGAGGTAGAATACCCCTGGGTTCAATCCCCAGTAACACACACTAACACACACACACACACACACACACACACACACACACACACACAACCTAAAGAATGTAAGGTTCTAATATACATATATATATATGTATATATTCTAAGATTATTTAACCAGATTCTTAGAAAGCAACCTAATCATTTACAGATGGTAATATGTCCATTTATTTCCAGTGATGCTGACTATACAAGCAGTGAAATGTACAAGAGAATAAGAAAAAAACATACAGGCATGCATAGCAAAAGAAAATAGTTAAATTATCATTTATAAATGTCTACCTAGAAAATCCAAGAGAGACAAATAAAAACAACTCTGGAAGAATTCAATGAGATAAACTAGATATAACATGTATATACAAAAATCAGTGCTTTCCTACATTCTGAATAATCAAGTAGAAAAAATAATTTTCTTTTTAAAAGAATTACAGAGCCAGGTATGGTGGCATATGCCTACAATCTCAGTACTTGGGAGGCCGAGACAGGAGGATCACAGGTTTGAGGCTAGCCTTAGCAACTTAGGCCCTCAGCAACTTAGTAAGATCTTGTTTCAAAATAAAAAATAAAATAGGGCTGGAGGTGTAATTTAGAACAACGTCCCTAGGTTCAATCCCCAGTACCACACACACACATACACACAAAGTACAGGAAAAAAATTTAAATAATACCCAAAATTTTAAGCAAGAGAATTTTTTCCTATAGAGAGCTTTCTGGGAAAAAAAAAAAATGGAACAGTGTAGCCTGACATAATGGCACACTAATTAAGTGCATATTAATTAAGAAAATTAATTTTTATTTTAAAAAATTACAGAGCCAGGTGTAGTGATACATGCCTCTAATCCCAGTACTTGGGAAGCTGAAAGCCGGGCATGGTGGCACACGCTTGTAATCCCAGCATTTGAGAGGCTGAAACCGGAGGATCCGGGTTCGAGGCCAACCTCAGCTACCTAGTGAGGCACTCCGCAACTTAGTGAGACCCTGTTTCAAAATAAAGAATAAAAAATAGGGCTGGGGATAGCTCAGAGGTAGAATGCCCCTGAGTTCAATCCCCAGTACTGCAAAAAAAAAAAGAAAGAAAAGAAAAAAGGGAAGCTGAGACCGAGGATCACAGGTTCAAGGACAGTCTTCGCAAGTAGTGACACTCTCATTAACCTAGTAAGACCCTATTTCAAAATAAAAATAAAATAAGGCTGGAGGTAGAATGTCCCTGAATTAAATCCCCAATACTCCAAAATAAAAAAAAAAAAAAAAGGAACATTATCTCATAACTGTAAAGGAAGCCTTTCATCCAAAGATGTCAACTCAAGGCAAAACAAATGTTTCCACAGTGACCCCACCACTTCAGCTGGTAGGGTATTTATGTGGATGGGATAAGGAAGATTGGTCCTCAGGCAGGAGAATTTTAATTTTCCTGAAAAATTATACCTCTCTTGCAAAGCCCATACTCTACTATTCCTCTGCATCATATACCTACTCCTTGAGTTTTAAATCCTCCTGTGTTTAAACACACACACACACACACACACACACACACACACACACACACACACAGAGAGAGAAAAACACCCTCATTCTACTGGTTACCAAAGCAGCCATCCCAATACCCAAAGTTTTCCTATATATGTCCAATTCTAACACCACCAAATTGACTGATTGCTTTTCCATGATTTCTGATCTGGCAGTGTACAGTTTTTTCCTTAATATTTCCATATTATTTACACAGACATAAAGCATTCCATGTCTCCCAGAAAGATTGTTTCCTAAGTAAAATTGACATGGTTTATATGTGTATCTTAAGCACTGCAGGATAATAAAAACTGGCCTATTGTGCAGACTCTACCTCAGGAAGGTTGATGAGACCTTCAGTGTCTACCCAGAGACAAAAACGTGAACTTCTGCACTGACTGATCAACAAAGGCAGACAGTCCAAAGAGGACTGCAACAAACTACACTGTAAGTGTTGACTAATGGGTAGAGTGCTACAGAGATCTTTTCTCTGTGCACTGGAAACAGCAGAACTTGCAATTCATTTATAAACCAGACAATGATTTACAAAGTTTCTTTCCTCAAATTCTGCCACTAAAAACAACCTTTGGTTCAAGTCCAAAAATTAAGATGAATCATTCTCAAACTAGCAGCAGAGAACCAGCTGCAAATAACTAGGGCATCTGACTCCTCACATGTAGAGGAAATGCCTCAGTCTAACTCTAAAATGGATTCTTTCCTGCAGTGGAGGCAAATGCACAAGAAACCAAAGAATGCCTCATCCAACCAGAGCCCCAGGGCCTGTGCTTCCTGTCCCACTAGCAGAGGTCCCCAGTGCGGTGAACAGCGCTGGCCCAAGCTGCAAGAGGAGCAGTGCACTCATGTCAGCGCACACCCTACCCGGATTTCTCCATTGTCATCTCCAGTCGCCAGCAGGGAGCTGTCCACAGAGAAGGCAGAGCAGCGCACACAGCCATTGTGGCCCTTCAACTCATGAAGAGGGAAAAGAAGTTCAAAACTCCAAATCTGGAAGGCAATTAGGATTGCTTAGGAATGGTAACTCTTCTCAAAATGAGCATCTGCAAACCTAGCCTTGAGTGCTGATTCTGAGCCATGAATTCAATCACAGGTCACATGGAAATTCTAACATTTGGCAGTGCATAAACTTTCATGACATACCCAAGCTCCAACTTCTGATTTTCTTTTAATTAAGTTAAATTCAGCTCAAAGACCAAAGTCACATCTTCCTTATCTTTAGACTTGGAATAAAACAGAATCAGTTAAGAGCAGTCTGTAGAGTAAAGCAGATCTGAGTTTGAGTCCTGGCTCCACTCTTTACTAGTTCCTTGTGAACTAGAATAACTCATATACGCTTCTCTAGCTTCAGTTTCTGCATCTGTAAAGTGGGGACAATGGTACCTATGTTGTAAAATCAATGAGATTACAGAGACTGAAATTGCTAGCACAGGACCTCGCATCTGTGCTCTTTAAAGGTTAGTCACTGTACTGTCCTAAAATATGACAGATATGCAGACAGAAGCTGTTACTATCCTGCTTTATACACTTTTGGATTCATAATACATAACCAATACCAAAGTTATATGCATGGACACTTAAACTGGTTGACCTACCTTTGCAGTCTTATCAGCAGAGGTAGATGAAAACTTGGTAGCATCAGAAGAAATATCACAAGAAAGTACCGTACCCTGGTGACAGACAAAGTCTTTCTCCATTCTTCCAGTAATAATATCCCATACCTGAAGAAAGATAGAAGAAAAACTTAAAAGTTAACACTTGTAAGAACATTTTGTATTAAGAAACCTGATAAAAGGCAGGAATGGTAGTACATGCCTGTAATCCAGCAACTCAGGAGGCTGAGGGAGGAGCCTTGAAATTTGGAGGCTAGCCTCAGCAATTTAATGAGACCCTGTCTCAAAAAAAATTTTTAAAAGAGGGCTGAGGATATGGCTCAGTGGTCCAGTGCCTCTGGGTTTGATCCCCAGTGAGGAAGGAAGGAATGGGGGGGGGGGGGGGGGGGGGGGGGGGGGCAGAAGAAGGGAGGGAAAAGAGAAAAAAATTAAAAACAAAGTCTACCCCCCCCAAAAAAAGAACCATGATCAGATCCATAGAATGAATTTTCACACGCTAGTTGTTCTAACTTCCTCACTGTAAGTACCCTTTAGTATAAAATGCTTACAAACATACAGCAGATATAGGTGACTATAGAGAACAGAAAATGAGTACAATAAAACTTTTAATTTTTTTAAAATTAACATCGATGTGCTTTTGGCTATCACAACATAATCATTGCAATATCAGAAAACTTTTTTTTTTTTTAAGTCTGAGATTCAAATTACCTTTACCGTTCCATCAAATGACCAAGAAAGCAATCTTGAATTGTTTAGGAGCCTGAAGTCCTTCACTGCTTCCTGATGGGCTTGCAGATTCCTGATTCTTGATTCCTGATCCTTTGATTGGCAATCAGAGGATTGCCAATCCCATATCTGAATATCAAAGAAATAAATTTTGTCTGTTAAAACTCTCCCCCAAGCCGGGCGTGGTGGCACACGCTTGTAATCCCAGAATTCAGGGGGCTGAGACCAGAGGATCTGGGTTCACGGCCAGCCTCAGCTACCCAGTGAGGCCCTCCGCAACTTAGTGAGACCCAGTTTCAAAATAAAGAATAAAAAATAGGGCTGGGGGGCCGGGCGTGGTGGCGCACGCTTGTAATCCCAGCATTCGGGAGGCTGAGACCGGAGGATCCGGGTTCGCGGCCAGCCTCAGCTACCTAGTGAGGCACTCCGCAACTTAGTGAGACTCGGTTTCAAAATAAAGAATAAAAAATAGGGCTGGGGGTGTAGCTCGGAGGTAGACTGCCCGAGTTCAATCCCTAGTACCGCAAAAAAAATAAAATAAAAAATAAACTCTCCCCCAATATCCCATGGAGGGCTAAGGAGAATGCACACCCTCTTGTCTAACGTCTTTTATCCTGATGACATTTAAGACAAAGAATATGGTGTCCACATTTTACAAAGAGAAAAACTGAGGTTCATTAACTTGACTAGGGGCAAAATAAATTTTTCCTCCAAATAAAATTTGTTTTCTTCAGTGGCTTAGAAAATAATTATACCAGAGGATAAAGAAAGGCTACAGTATGCCAGTGAGTTCACCATCTGATTAAATTTTCCAGAGAAAATTATCTCAATTACATATTCACAGACTTCTGACCTTACAAGCTGGGCAAGTCTGCAGATTCTGGCTCCACTGAAGCTGGCCCTACTGCCCAAGAAGGTCATCTGAACAAAGCAGCTTAAAATCAGGTCATGGAATTTTCAAGCTTCAGAGATCTTAGCTAACCCCTAATGCAATCCTCAAAATGACAGGAGAAACAAGAGGGCTTATTTTTCACATGGAGCTGCAGGAGAGTTTCTCAGACACAAGGGAGCAGGGCAGGGTGGGGGGGAGGACTGAAATAATGTCAGTAACTGGCACAAAATAAGACATAAGCATATCTAAGACACAGGACTGAACGAAGACATTATTTCAATGTCATGTCTATGTGAAGAAAGTCCCTTACTAAGTCACAGCAACTGTATCTACAGCTATATTAATTTTTAAATTTAATTCATTTAGCGTATGTTTATTTAGCACCTGTAATGCTAATGTGAATCACACAAGAATTGATCATAAAGAAACCTGAGTCTAGGCCTGGGTGTATAGCTCAGGGATAGAGTAGAGCACTTGCCTGGCATGTGTGCCATCCTGGAAAAAGGAGAGGGTAGGGAGAAAACCTGCATCTAGCGAAGAAAATGAGACATTTAAAAAATCCTATATAAATTATATTAATGATAGAAAAGTTCTGTGATTTTTAAAAAGCAATTCCTTAAAGAAGATTTCGTGGATACAATGCATTCAAACTAGGCTAGAGGAATGGACTGGGAGGATGATTCACAGACTGAGAGGAGATTTTTGAACACAGGAAATAAATGCTAGAGTTTAAAGTACAAGGGTAGGAAAATATGAAAAGATTACGGGATCCTGCTCATGGTTTAATCTGGCTAGAACACAGGACAAGAAAAAGGAACAATAAAGAAAAAAGGCTGGGAAGATATGCAAAAAAGCAGTCCAGAGGACGTAATGAGATGCAGGCAATCAAGTAGGCTCCAAAAGAATAAAGAAAAAACAGCCACCACCACAGGTATGCAAATTAGTAACATTCTGAGTCTAGTTTTGACTGGAGAGGTCAAACAGTAGCAATGCTTTAAGTTTTTTCCATAAGGAAAAAGCAAAACTATAAAGAAATGGCATCCCTTATTCTTCTTTCTTGATTCCTTTCTCCACCTCATTTAGCAGCCACTCTCCCCATCAAGCCTGGCTATTGATCTCTCCCTCTCCCTGTCTTCTGCCTCTGGGTTCTCATTCACATAACAGGTTTATAGGGAGCAGGGTATCTTATATGCAAGCAATGGTAAAGAATCAAAAACTACCAAAGTAGCCGGGTGTGGTGGTGCACCCTTGGAATCCCAGTACTTGGGAGGCTGAGACAGGATGATCACAGGTTCTCAGCCAGCCTCAGCAACTTAAGTGAGACCCTGTTTCAAAATAAAAAATAAAATAGGGCTGGGGATATAGCTCAGAGGTAGAATGCCCCTGAGTTCAATCCCCAGTACCACAAAAAAAAAAAAAAAAGAATACAAACAATAACAAATGCTGGTGAGAATGTGGGGAAATAGGAACTCTACTGATGGTAGAATTGTAAATTAGTATAAGACTATGAAGATCAGTATGGGGGTTCCTCGAAAAACTAGGAATGGAACTACCCCATGACCTAGCTATACTCCTCCTCAGTATCTTTCCAAAAGAACTGAAGTCAGAATACTATAGTGATACATCATCTATCCATGTTTATAGCACCATAGTTTACAATAACCAAATTATGGAACCAAGTCAGGTATCCATCAACAGATGAATGAATAAAGAAAATATGGTATATAACCAATGGAATTCTATTCAGCCATAAAGAACAAAATTACGTTATTTGCAAAAAATAGATGGAACTAGGGAATATGCTAAGTGAGATCAGCCAGTCTCAGAAAGTTAACAGCAAGTTTTCACTCATATGTGGAAGCTAGAGAGAAAATAAGAAACATAAGGGACTCTAAATAATGTGTATACTGGAAGGAAATTGAGGGGGGGAGTCAGGGAAGGGAGAAGGAAGGAAATAGTTCAATATGTGAAGGTATTATGAATCTCACTGACATGTGTGGGGAGGGAGGAGCAGGGTGAGTACACCAAGAGCTGTGTGCATGTACATCTGTATCACTTTGAACATCACTATAACTGCAATGTGCTAATAAAATTATTAAAAATATACAACTTCTCAAAGGTTTTTAAAAAAATCTTTTTTCCAAAATAAATTTTAAAGTCAGGCATGGTGGCACATACTTGTAATCCTAGTACTTGGGAGGCTGAGACAGGAGGATCACAGGTTCACAGACAGCCTCAGCAACTTGTGAGGCTCTCCGCAACTTGTGAGGCCCTCTGCAACTTAGACCTTGTTTCAAAATAAAGAATAAAATAGGGCTGTGGGTATAGCTTGGAGGTAGAATGCCCCTGGGTTCTATCCCCAATACCACAAAAAAATATATACAGATATTTTTTTAATTGTATAGTTATAAATATTGCCGCCATTAAGAAATATATATACCAAATAAAAGAATATAGTAACATCCACTGAACATGCACTTATCTCCTTATCTCCTTCACTCTGTGTGTGTGTGTGTGTGTGTGTGTGTGTGTGTGTGTGTGTTTTACTGGGGATTGAATCAAAGGGCATCCTACCTCTGAGCTACACTCCCAGCCTGATTTTTTATTTTTTTATGTTGAAATAGGGTCTCACTAAGTTGCCAAGGCGGTCTCAAACCTGCGATCCTCCTGTCTCAGCCTCCCAAGTACTGGGATAACAAGCATGTAATACCATGTCTGGCTATCTCCTTCACTTCTAAAACCTTACTATAATGGGAAGGTCAAGAAAAGGAGAAAGGAGAAAACAACAAAATATTGGAGGCTGGAAATCAGGAGAATGGTAACTTATGGAGCAGAACCAAGAAAACGGAATCCTAAAAGAAATAGAGAAAGCCCAAAGCAACAAAACTGATACTAGAAACTCCCAAAATTCTCAGAAATTGAAGGCATATCCAAAGGTAGAGATAGGGTGGGGCTAAGAGCAGAAGTTTAGGAATTCTGGGAAAAACAGCAGTGGTACAGGTATAGTTTTAGTCTCCCTGAAGTCCTCCATTAAAAGCAGACAAAGCAATTAAAATGACAAAACAAAAATGCACAGACATAATCTACAAGACCACATTAAGTGACAAAGTATCCCCACAAACCCCAAGATACAATGAAATGGGGACAAACTGAAGGCTGTATGGTCTGATCTTCATGGTAATAGCATCTGTATGAGAAGAAACACAGAATCCCAAAATAGCCTAGTGGCATTCCCTGGAAAGTACAGTGGACCAACCAGAAAAGATCAGCAGCAACTGAGTACAAAGGGATTATGTACAGTTTGGACAAGGGAGAGCAGCCTGGGCTGTGAACTCTCAGAATTAGTCAAGACAGCCCTGCAATGAAGAGAAACTGCTGGAAATAGAATCCAAACTGAGTAGAATAAGGATGATGGCAACAAAGGAAAGACAAAGTCCAATAAAAATGAGAGAAAGGGAAGATGCAAAGAGATCTTGTAAGAACAAGATTAAATTTTTAATACTTCATGAGAGCAAGAGAAAAGCTTAGAGCTATGAAGCTTAGAGCTAGAAATGCTCAGCTTCCCACTCCTCCAAAGAGTTCAGGAAAAGGCTGTTTTTCTGAACTGTTCAAAAAAAAATTATGTGTATACACACACACACACACACACACACACACACACACACACACACACACTTTCCTACAGACAATAAAGCAAACCAGAATCTTGGATTATAGGGCACCAGCACAACTGAGGGTGAAACTGGAATCTTGAGAACGGTAGGAGCAAGTGAAGGTTTGCATACTAAATGCACAGATCTAACCTCTATTCTTGGTTATCTTCCCCCACATAATTCTGAGAACCTGTCAGGGAGGTTTATCCTCTAGGGAGCAGACCAGTAGATTGTTTACTAGAAACCTTAGGAGAACAAGAAAAAATATCTAAAGATACTGAAATCAAAGGTTCCCCATCCAGATCACCTTTCAGAGAATGTCTCAGTCAACACACAAAGCTTTCAATTAGCCTCTTCACAATCATCTCTGGTATCCAATGATCGATACACAGTGAAGAGACCTTTAAAAAAAAGAGATCAAAGCAACCAAACACCCCCCCCCAAAATAAAAAACTTGGAGGGGGAAATTAAATGCATGTGTATGTATGTGTGTGTAAATTACACATATCTATAAATTCTACATTTATATGTAACATATAATCCCTATACATGTTATATATGTATGTGTCTCCTCAGAGTCAAGAAGATATTCCATCTTAAAAAAAACCTCTTCTAGCCGGGCGTGGTGGCGCACGCTTGTAATCCCAGCATTTGGGAGGCTGAGACCAGAGGATCCGGGTTTGCAGCCAGCCTCAGCTACCTAGTGAGGCACTCTGCAACTTAGTGAGACTTGGTTTCAAAATAAAGAATAAAAAACAGGGCTGGGGGTATAGCTCAGAGGTAGAATGTCCCTGAGTTCAATCCCCAGTACCGCAAAAAAAAAAAAACCTCTTCTAAAGTGGAAGAAATGAAGCAGTATCTTCAACATTTTGGGGTAAAATAATTTCCAGCTATACCTAGGTTGAATTTTTCTAAACTGCATTAAACAGGAAATGCAAGCCGGGCGTGTTGGCGTACGCTTGTAATCCCAGCATTCGGGAGGCTGAGACCAGAGGATCGGGGTTCGTGGCCAGCCTCAGCTACCTAGTGAGGCACTCTGCAACTTAGTGAGACTCGGTTTCAAAATAAAGAATAAAAAAATAGGGCTGGGCGTGTAGCTCGGAGGTAGAATGCCCCTGAGTTCAATCCCCAGCACCGCAAAAAAAAAAAAAAAAAAGACAGGAAATGCATTCAAAGTACCCTGGTATTACAAAGTTTACTTAGTCATAGTAATGACACTAAGGATCTAAACAGAATGTTGTCATAGCTGTGGTAGGATGGTGGGTATTGGTAAATGGGTGTATGAGCTTGTAATGTTGGAGGTAGGACATGTGGCAAGAGGAAAAAAGCTAAATCCTCATCTTACTACAGGGAAGTCAGTAGATAATTCCTCAGATGGGAAAATAAAAAATAGCACTATAAGCATGCCATATGGAAGCATAAAGGTAAGCATATCAAAAGAAGCAGCTAACAGTGGTACTTCTATAGAATGAGAAATAGGGGGAGGTCTACTTTTCATAATAAACCTTGCATATTCTTTGAGTTTTAAAAGTATATGCACTGGAACATAAATAAAAACCAAGTACATTTAAAAAGCATATAGATGTGCATATGTGAAAATACCAATGTCAATCTCGGAACTCTGTATGGGAAGGGGAGGAGATGGGGAGGTGAGGTGGGGTGGTATCAAGTACTGTGTGCATGTATACCATTGTCGATATAATTTACATTATGACGTGAGACCATAATGCACCAATAAAAGCACCTAAAAAAAAAATAGAGTAAGCTTAGGGCCTTTATATCTACAATTCTTCATGAAGGGAAACTATTCTTTTTTTTCCTCCAAGATTTCAACTTTGTAATAAATGTTATTTTTAAAAGGAAAAATAAATGTTTTAATCAGATTTTATTAATATAAAGAAAAATAAAAGAATTACATAAACGTGGCAAAAAGTATATTTACCGATCTTAATACAAATGATAAGGCAGAAAGAATTCCAATGATTCATGGTTTTTCTAAATAAACAACCTTCCAGTAGAGGGCTCTAAATCAAACTGCCTGTCAAGCCCATGGAAAACTATGAAACACAAATGGGTTTCATCAAAGGCCACGCGTATAATCCGAATATACACCCAAAGTGATATGTTTAAAATGCACACCAGATTTTAGGCAGAATCAAAGGGCTCTTTTGCTAGAGAAGTGTGCTTTTGTTCTTTTTCCAATATTATATGTTAGGAGCTCATTCACCTTCTCACCTGAATTGCAGAATCATCAGAACTTGAAATAAGGGTCTTCCCGTCAGCTGTGAACTGGATGTGCCGCACAGCTTTCTTGTGCCCAGTCCTGGATTGGAAGACTCTGTTGTTGAGACGTCCTAAAATCTTCAAAGTAGAAAACCATGGAAGATTAAATGCAAATAAATTAAGCAATACTTAGGCATTATACCCCAAAACTAAAATTAGATGACAGAAGTTACAGAATCTCCACCTCAAAGTGATTCCAGTTTAATTAAACACACACATATATAAACACTCTCACACACCCTAAAAACAAGCACTCACTGGGATGGCCAGACGGCAGCAGGACAGTGGTCCTTCTGCGTGCTCAACCACCCAATTTACCAAAAAAGTGGCAACCTGGCCTCAGCCTCCAAAAAGAAAACGATGTTTATGATGTATGAGAAAGAACGACAATAAAAATCTGGATAAGACAAAGCAAGCTCTTCATAAAACAACACAGATGAGGAGTGATACAAGGATGACAGGGAGACAGGTAAAGGAAAAGATATGAAAAAGTGGGGGTCAGTGTAATGACGAGACTGAGAGGGCTAAAAACTAATATGCCAAATACATCCTACTGTCTTTTTTTTTGCGGTACTGGGGATTGCAAATAAATTAAGCAATACTTAGGCATTATACCCCAAACTCAGTGGCATTCTACCTCCGAGCTATACCCTCAGCCCTATTTTTTATTCTTTATTTTGAAACCGAGTCTAAGTTGCAGAGTGTCTCACTAGGTAGCTGAGGCTGGCCTCGAACCTGGATCCTCTGGTCTCAGCCTCCCGAATGCTGGGATTACAAGCGTGCGCCACCACGCCCGGCTCTACTGTCTTCATTTTAAAAATAATGACCATGTCAAAAATGCTTTCAAATGAATTATTACTCCCAAAAGCACCTGTGCTTTCTGAGTTATCTTTTTAAACTATCTGGTAGGCATGTCTTGTTTCAAGATATTTTGATGTAAAAACAAAAAGAACTTGGTGGGACTGGATATAGCTCAACAGTGGAGCACTTGCCTAACATGCTTGAGGCCCTAGGTTCAATTCCCAGCACAAACAACAAAAACAAAAATAATGTGATCTGGCAACGAAGTAAAAGGAAAAAGGGAACTGAAGATCTTTTCAGAATAAATAATAATACACAACAGTTTGAGATATGAGACTAAGGAAAGACTAAGGTATACCTGTAAAATATACAATCATCCTTTGATTTTTTTGAGGAGAGGGTGTGTGTGTGTGTGTTACTAGGGATTGAGCCTAGGGGCATTCTACCTCTGAACTACACCCCCAACTCCATTTTATTTTATTGAAACGGGGATCTCACTAAGTTGCTGAGGCTGGCTGAGAACCTGCGATCCTCCTGTCTCAGCCTCTCAAGTACTGGGATTGCAGGAATGAGTCACCACACCCGACTCAGCTATCACTTGTTTACTGAACAACCATAATATACAGGACCCGTCCTAACAAGTAATAAATTTGTCACAAAAATGGAGAAAAAAATAAAGTCTTAACTCTGAATGTCACATGATCATAAGAAATACATACTAGCATTGACATCACTTCCTTGTTCACTTTGTGTATAAGCATTTAGTTTCCTTTTTGTGAGGCAACACAGACTGGAGAATATTTGTGTAATTCCTTATGAAAATCAATCTGAAGTAAAATAAATGTGGCTAAATGCTATGGTTAATAAATTAAGAAACAATTCCAAGCTGGGCCCGAGCGTGGTGGTGCACGCTTGTAATCCCAGCATTTGGGAGGCTGAGACCGGAGGATCTGGGTTCACGGTCAGCCTCAGCTACCTAGTGAGACCCTCCATAACTTAGTGAGACCCTGTTTCAAAATAAAGAATAAAAAATAGGACTGGAAGCCGGGCGTGGTGGCGCACGCTTGTAATCCCAGCATTCGGGAGGCTGAGACCGGAGGATCCAGGTTCGCGGCCAGCCTCAGCTACCTAGTGAGGCACTCCGCAACTTAGTGAGACTCGGTTTCAAAATAAAGAATAAAAAATAGGGCTGGGGGTATAGCTCGGAGGTAGAATGCCCCTGAGTTCAACCCCCAGTACCGCAAAATAAATAAATAAATAAATAAAATAAATAAATTAAGAAACAATTCCAGAAAACCTGCATGAGAAAAAGTGAGAGAATATTCTTTGAAAAATTACAGAACTAGAGAGTATGTGTTTTTGTGATGAATTTAATTTGTAATAGGCAATATTTTTATCCAAATGATTTTTACTATACTACCTTTTTTGCCTATGATCTGATACTATTTTTATTTATTTGGTCTTGCTAGATAGATAAGTTAGGATTTCAGGGGATGAACAGGTATATTTCTAAGACCAAATGTAGGAAAGCAAGGGTTAGTGAACACACAAGCATAGGCAGCCCTGCACTGGTGATTCCCAACCAGCCTTATCAGGACCAAAATGGAAACAACCTACATATCACACAGTTGAGCTTCTGAGAGGAGAAAAAGGTTGCTTTTGTAGAGGTGGCTAAATCTCTGACAGATGATGTTTGACATATGTGGGGAAGAGCAAAACAACTAGGTAGAATAAGGAACACAAAAAATATGAGGAACAGAGCCGGGTGTGGTGATGCACACTTGTAACCCCAGCATTTGAGAGGCTGAGTCTGAAGGATCCAGGTTCACGGCCAGCCTCAACTAACTAGTGAGGCACTCCGCAACTTAGTAAGACCCTGTTTCAAAATAAAGAATAAAAAATAGGGCTGGGGGTGTAGCTTGGAGGTAGAATGCCCCTGAGTTCAATTCCCAGTACCGCAAAAAAAAATACACACACACACACACACACACACACACACACACACACGAGAGGAACAGTAGTAAAGGCAATAGGAAAAATACACAACCAACTGGGCAAGATGGTTTTTAGTCTAACACAGCAATAAATAATCACAGAAAGATTTGTTTAGTTGTAAATGCATAATGCCAGGCGTATGATAAGTAAAGAACTCCAGTGCACAGTTCTGAAGACTAGGACTGCATACCTGAATGGTTCCGTCTTCATCTCCACATGCGATGTACTGAAGACATGGGCTCAAGCAACAGCAGCTAACCTGAGCTTCAGTCAGGAAATCAGTCTGGCCTGTTTTTCCATTAATGAGCTAATGAAAAATAAGGAACCATCAGTTATTAGGTTGTAAGAGCAGTTTTTATTCTTCATAACAGAAGCCTCAACTGAAAAAATAAAATAAAACATGGAAAATAACCAACAAGAGCTCCCTGGGGAACAACAAAGCCCTATCCTAGTCTCAGCAGCTGCATTTAGCACTTTATGCTTTCACTTCATCTCATTTTTGTGGTTCAAATGCATTTTTGTAAAATAAAACAAGCTTTAAAAGATATAAAAAGCAGCTGCTGTGCCCACCACCTGAGACACATCTGTCTGATTTGTAATCCCACAGCTAGTTCCAAAAACTGTTTTCCATTTCTTCACAAAGCCCATATTTAATAGGGTTATCGCTTGTTAAAATACACTTTCCTGATATTTTTCAAAAGGGTTGGTGAAACAAAACTGAGACAGAGATGACATAAAAAGACAAACCTAAATTAAAATGGGTTTTTATAACCTCCAAATCACTCACAAAACAAGTAAATAAGGATTGTTTCCCATTTGGGGGGTGGGAGGATATTAGAAAAGCATGATTTATGTCTAGAACTATAATACTTAAACTAAGGTTACCCAATTTCATAATCTGTACCAATGATAATGATTATTGTTTTGAAATTCCACAAAAAGTTGCCTTACCACTCAACTAAAATATGTGACCTGGGAAAATATTTCTCAAGCTTAAATCAATTGTCACATACTTCTCTCTTAATGTGAGAACGTAAAATCCTTAAACTGATTTTCAAAATGAAATAAGTAATCAATTTTGTTTCAGGTACAAAGATTATAGGGTCAATCAGTTACAAACAGATTTTCCTTATAACATTTTACCCACCATGTTCTGACCTATTAGATATTTAAAATAAAGACTTAACTACTAAAAGCTGAATATCTTCCTCTCTCAAAAATCAATATCCACAGCTCTTTGAAGCAGTAAAAACAAAATATCTAGAACAAAATATTTTATTCACTTAAATGGAACTATATCAGTTTAACTATCCTCTAAAATCTCCCAGAACCATTGATATAGAATAATATTGTACTTTTAACTAGGTGTGGTAGCACACACCTGTAATCCCAGTATTTGGGAGACTGAGATAGGAGGATTGCAGGTTCAAGGAAAGCCTCTGTAAGTAGTGAGACTCTCATCAACCTAGCGAGACCCAGATTAAAAATAAAATATGGCTGGGGTGTAGCTCGGAAATAGAATGCTCCTGGGTTCAATCCTCAGTACCATACACACACACACACATACACACACACAAAAAAAAGTTATACTTTTATAGTTAGATTGACAACTGTTAATGAAAGGTTGCACAATTTAATAAAGGAAATACAAGCATGAGGACGTTGAACTCTACAAGAAACTGCAATGGAAATATTCCAGGTGGAAGAATCAGCCTACTAAAAAGCAGTTAATGAGGAATTCACATTCAATTCCATATCCAAATCCATCACCAAAATACAGAGCATTAATCAACATACTGAGGATGATAATAGAACTTGTAAAATATAGAATAGGCCATAATTAGGGGTGTGTCACAGTTTGACTCACACTCCCACAGTAGAAAAGGACAATTTACCACATACCAAAAGCAATTTATTCCCAAATATCTGTTATCCCTATAACCAGGTCACAGACTGTTGAAGATGAAAAGGGTCTTAAGGTGAAGAAAGTGAGGCTCCAAAAACTGAAGTAATTTACTCAACATCACAGAACTAGTGAAGGATAAAAGTCCAAACTTGTGCCAGGTCTTCTGAGTGAAAAGTCTGTTGTCTCTGCGAGGACAAGTTGAGCTCTGCAGCTGCAGAACTTGTTAAGCTCTGTCCTACCTCCTGTTAGGCTAGCTCCAGAGCTTCCCCCGGCATGCTCTACTTTTCTCTCTCCTGATCTATTCAGTTTCTCTCTCCTATCTAGCTCTATTTCACTATCTCATCTTCTCATACATAGTCTTACTCCCTGTGTTGGTCAGCTGTCTGTCCTTGTGACAAAATACCTGAGAAAATAACTTAAAAGAGGAAAGATTTGAGTCAGGCATGGTGGCACACACCTGTAATCCCAGTACTTGGGAGGCTGAGACAGGAGAATCACAGGTTTGAGGCCAGCCTCAGCAATTTAGCAAGGTCCTCAACAACTTAGTGAGACCCTGTTTCAAAATAAAAAATAAAATAGGACTGGGGTTAAAGCTCAGAGGAAGAAGACACAGGGTTCAATCCCAGTACCACATTAAAAAAAAAAAAAAAGAGGAAAGATTTGTTTTGGCTCGGTTTCAGTGCTTGGCACCATTGCTGCAGGCCTATGGTAGGCAGAACATTTTGGTGGGAGCATGTAGCAGAACACAGCTGCTTACCTTATGGCAGCCAGGAAGCAGAGAGAAAGGAAAGGGCCAAGGCATGATATGCCCTTAAAGGACATGCCCTTAATGACTTATTTTCTCAAACTAGCCCATTCCAAATCCAAACTATAATGCTCCCTATATTTTGATAACCAAATCAAGAAAAATCAAATGCAAAAATGGCATATGATCATACTATCAGTGCTAAAACATTACCCAGGAGACAATAAGGCACTTCCGGGGTTAGAGTATAGCTTAGTGATAGAGTACTTGCCTGGCATGTATGGGCAAAATCCAAGGTTCAATCCTCAGTACCACCAAAAAAGGAAATAACAACAAAGAAAGGCACCCATCTGGAGAAAAAGATTAACTCGTTTTTTTTTGTTTGTTTTTTTGTTTTGTGTGTGTGTGTTCTAAAAGCTAATGAAAGATTCTAAAATAGCAAATATACTATGAGAAAATAGTTCACAGGATCATTAGCCCTCACCTCTGGCAGGCTTTCAGTTCTTCCCCATTGTATGTCTCTAAGAGAATCCTAAAGGCAATGGGGAATGGCTCACTAGTTCACATAAAAGCCATGCCGACCTCTAATTCTTCCTCTCTGGCTTGCTACCCTTACTACCTCTCTCAGCCATAGTTCCCTGTCACTCAGCTCCTCATGTTGACACCTCCTACAAAGATCTATTACTCAGCTGTTTGGATGGGCTGGCCACCAGGAAGGCAGTCTCTTGTGCTGGACCTTCCAAGGGATGTTTAATTTCCCCTGCTGTCACTGCCTACAATGCTACCACCACCTCCGGACTTCTCTATCAACGTGGTGCTAACTGCGTTGAACTTCCATTCAGAGGACACTTTATTTAGGCCACCAACACAGTGGTGCTAACCTGATGCTGAATATCAATGTTCCTTAGGGTATCTGCTCTCTCTCTCTCTTATCACCACTAAGAGATCCTAAGCACCATTCCTCTGCCAGTGGGCCTCTGGGAGTCCTCATCAGCCAGTTGAGAAATGCTTTCCTTTTATGTGTCCCAGTCCTTGTTAGGAGACAGAGGGGAGCAGCCTAGTTTGAGTATGCTGTTTGGATCCCTAAGTAATACAGTTCTTTCAATGTCACAACATAATCCTTTCTTTCTCAAGAACTAATAAGCATGTAAAGAATGTAATAGTTGAAAAAAAAAAAAACTAATAAGTACTCAATAAATACTTATTGAACAAATGTGTGAATGAATGAATGAATGAGTGAGTGAATGAACGAAAAAGTGTGCTTCAATATGTGAAGTCCAGCTCCTTCCACCTCGGTTCTAATGATTCATACTCCTTACCACCTTTTGGTGATTTTTGTTCTTTCAAAGACCTTATTACCCTTCCCCTGCAAACGCTTACCTTAGTGTGCTCATTCCTCTTGCACATCTGTCAGACATGTCTGAATCACTACTGTGAAGAAGTTCAAGTTTGTTCTCAGTATTGCTAAGACTCCATGCAAATCATGGAATGTGTTCGTTAGATACTAACAGGAGGTAAGGTGAAGCAGCAGCAGCTAATTTAATTCTAAATACTGGTATATCTAAACCTCAGCTCAAGACCCACATACTTATTCAACTAATGCCTACTAGGCACCTGTTAGAACTATATATTATGCCTGATCTCAAGTCCAAAAACAAATAAGAATAATTTTAAGTTCAACCAAAATAATTTCTCTAATTATTTTCTAAAAAATACTCACTTGTGAGCCGGGCGCGGTGGCGCACGCTTGTAGTCCCAGCATTCGGGAGGCTGAGACCGGAGGATCCGGGTTCGCGGCCAGCCTCAGCTACCTAGTGAGGCACTCCGCAACTTAGTGAGACTCGGTTTCAAAATAAAGAATAAAAAATAGGGCTGGGGGTATAGCTCGGAGGTAGAATGCCCCTGAGTTCAATCCCCAATACCGCAAAAAAAAAAAAAAAAAAAATACTCACTTGTAGGCGACTTCTATTGTCAACGGCAAGGACCGTCACTTCATTTTCTTGAAATACAACATCTATTTCTTGCTTTAGTACTACAGCAGAGTTCTTACATACCTTCTTTGTCTCCCAGACCTAATTAAGAAGTAAAGAAGCTAAAATATAATAACTGTATGCTACCAGTCTATCCTCTGAGAAAATGTAAAGACAAGTCTTATTCTTAAAGCAAAGTACAACCAGGCTTCACAATTTAAATTCCTATAATGCTAGAAAATTTATAATTATTAGATTATAATCCAACAATATACATTTATTAACATATTAGAGTAAGAAGCATTTAGTATTAGGAGTTGCAGGTTCTGGAGCCAAAATGCTTCAGTATAAACTTCTAGTTCTACATAAAGTTGTGACCTTGGGCAGGTTACTTAACCCAGTGCTACTCAAAGATAAGGACTACCTGCTGGTCCTCAAACTGTTTGACACCAGACCACAAGATACAGAGCTTGCACCAGAATATAAATCAAGCGATATCACTAAAGTCTGTAATAGTGTACTTACTGATACAGTTTTTTGGTTTTTTTTTTAAACAAAACCTTCTTGATGAAAGAAACAGTAAGTTGATTTATATTCTATCTCAAACTCAATGAGACTGGCACACTAAGTAGCACTGACCTTTCTGGGTATATTTCTTCAACTGCAAAAAGGATTGTTGTGAGAATTAGTAAATTGATACACACATAGTACTTTGTACAATGTCTAGCATACAGTAAGTATTAAGTAAGTTTTACCTACAACTTGTATAAAACACTGTCTTAGATGATACAAACACCAACCAGGGTTCCTGAACTCAGAGCTATATATAATCTAAAATGTTGGAATAAATTAGGGGAGCAGTGGAGATGCAGAATAAATGAAATCTACACTTAAAGTCAGAATTTCATAAGCACCATTAGAGACTGACATAGAATTATATGACATTAAAGGAGATAGCTATTTCAGCAAATGAGGAAGGCTTGAGAGAACCTGTAGGATGGCTAGGATTTCAACAAGCACAGACACATGGAAATAAGGTTGTCAAAACATAAGAAACAGCCAGGTATGGTGGCACAAGCTTGTAATCCCAGAACTTGGGAGGCTGAGACAGGAGGATCACAGGTTCGAGGACAGCCTCAGCAAGTAGAGAGACTCTCATCAACCTAGGGAGACCCTGTTTCAAAATAAGAAATAAAATCAGGCTAGGGGTATAGCTCAAAGGTAGAATGCTCTCTGGGTTCAATCCCCAGTACCACAAAAAAAAAAAGAAAGAAAAAGAAAAAGACACCAGCTAAGCAAAAATATAGAAGCAGGAAGCTACAGGGTGTATGGGAAAATGTGAGCAGTCCAATTGTTGGTTACCTGGAGGAATAAACTTAAAGACAGACTGGAACACAAGACTATACTGTGGAGAAGCTTAACAGTAGACTTAAAAATCTATATTTACTTGGTAGGTAAAGGAGCCACTATCAGTTTTGAAGCAAAAATTATGACCAGAGGTGAAGGGGTAGCCCAGTAGTAGAGTGTGTGCTCAGCAAGTGCAAGGCTGTGGGTTCAATTTTCCAGCACCAAGAAAGAAAAGGAAATAAAAAAGGTGACTGTGCTGCACCTCAAGAAAATACCTTGGAAGCAGAACATAGAAAAGCAAAAAGAAGACCTGTGGCAGATCCAAATACAAGACAGGCAACAACTAATGAGGATCTGAACTTGGGCAGGAGGAACAGAGAAAGGTAGAATCTATTAGAATTGGCAAATAATTGGACATGAGAATTCGAGATAGAGGAAAAGAGTCAAAAATTACTCTCAGGAACCAAATGTAATACATGTAAATTAACCAAAATACAGTTTAATCATTGGCTTTTCCACAGCACCTGACCAATGGTAATACTCAATGAATGTCTGAATGAATGAGATCGCTGTAGTCCACATTGCAATTTTCCAGAAGAATATAAATCTAGTAGCTTCCTGTTTTATTTCCCCTAATACTGCCCATTAATTTCTTTGTTGTAGAAGGTTTTGCTCACCATCAATAAATGTTTAAAATAAAAATTTCATTATTTCTCACCCTGATTGTTTGGTCGTCAGAAGATGTCAAAAATGATGATCCATCAGGAGAAAACATCACACCATGAACCCAACTTAAATGTCCTCTGCAATCAGCTACCTTTGAACATGAGTCTACATTCCACAACTACAGAATAAACACAAGATAAAGGAAGTCATTTTCATAAGCATTTTTAATAGAGCAAGAAAACTGAAACTACCAAGAATGGCTCAGCAATACTACTTCTATGAAAATATCCCCAAAACATACTATCAAAAAGATAAAATGTCACTGTGAATATATCTCAGTGGTAAGAGTGCTTGCCTAGCATAGGCAAGGTCCTGGGTTCAATTCCCATCACTGCAAAAAGGAAAAAAAAAACAAAAAAACAAGCTTCTTAGCCAGGCATGATGGGGCACGCATGTAATCCTAGTACTTGGGAGGCTAAAACAGGAAGATTACAGGTTTGAGGTCAGCCTCAACAATGTAGCAAGACCCTCAAAACTTAGTGAGACCCCATTTCAAAATAAAAAGGGCTGGGGGTATAACTCAGAGATAGAATGCCCCTGGGTTCAAACCCCGGTATCAAAAAAATGTGTGTGTGTGTGTGTGTGTGTGTGTGTGTGTGTGTGTGTACCCAACTTAAATGTTCTCTACATAAGTCTATATTGTCTACATTCTACAACTACAGAATAAACACAAAATATAGGAAATCATTTTCATAAGCATTTGAATAGAGCATTTTAATATTATATACACACACATAAGTACATATATACATAAATTCTTATGCAGATTATTCATTTTATGATTATATTTAATAGCAAAAAACTAGAAACAACCCAAATGACCATCAATAGGAAACCAACTAAATAAACTACATTAATCACATAATGAAATATTATACAAAATGGAATAAGAAAAATATCTAATAGCTAATCTATAGGATATATTAACAGAAAAAGCAAAATGCAGAAGAGTATATTATCTTTGATATAAGATTTGGAAATATAAATATGTGAACATAGATGGATATATATAAGCAAACAAATATATGCTTATATATACAAATAAAAAGTGTTATCTATGGGGTGGGAAAAATAGTAGGGGGTAAGAGATAAGGATGATGGTGAGATTTTCTGAATAGAACTTATACAGCTTTGATTTGGGAATCATGCAAATGTTTTATCTATTTTCTCAAAAATCAATCTAAAAATAACAGAATGAACATAAGCAGCTTCCACATACAATTTTCAATTAATTCTGTCATCTAACCTTCATTTCAACTGATTGCAAAACCTACAATATATTAATAAGCTAATTGTAACATGTACACATTTCCCTTATTATCCATGCTGATTACAAATGGTCGATGTCTTCAACCAGTCTGGTTGTACTTTGTCCTGGGCTCTGCTGTAAATTACTCAAATATATTCGAGTCTAATGAAGTACCATATGTGCCTGAGTTCCTCTCATTACACTCTGAATTACAGACCTACTTCATGATTTTAGAACTAGCATGGACAAAAGAGGTACTTCATCACATGCCCAGTGGTTTTCATTCAGTGAGTTAGTTTTATGGTTACAAACTAATACAAAATTTGCTCTGCCTTATCTCTAGAGTCCAAGCTGGGATATACAGAGCTAAAAGCCAAAAATGAAAGTGATTCCACAACTGAAATCTCCCTTGAAAATCCTTCCCTCTATTCCTCATGCTCTCCCCATCTCTCTTGCATCCTTTCTGTTACTGAGTGCCTCCAGAGCCAAGACCCTGTATTTCAAGAAGGAAGACTTTGCTTCCTGGAGGTTTCTAAGGATGACAGAGGGTAAGGAAAGGCTGAAAAAGAAGTTGTTCCTGCACTCTTAAAAATCTTGACAAAACCCAGAGAAGGGAAAATTCTACTCACATCTACCTTGGAGATCTATAGGTAAGGTTCAAGGTCTCCTAGGGAATCTGAGTCTTCCAATTCAAGGCCTCCACCCAGAAGAACACCACCCACAGCACCGTACCTATTCCCACTGTTTCAAATAGGACTAGAGCTTAACTTTGCTTACAACTGGGAGGGCTCAGCAGGGCAGTCCTTTAGCGTTACTTGCTCTGCTGTACTTAAGAATTAGAAGGGGCCTACAGAGCTCACCCCTCACCCTCATCTTATCTGTTACCTCCACACTGAAAAGATAGAGCTTAGCAACTCTCCCCCAAAGCCTTAACAGTAAGGGGCAGGGTTGGCAAACTCACTAAACACTGCTGAAACAGGTACAAAACACTGTGAACCAAGCAAATTTCCCTACTTTCCATATAAAGACCAATACCCATCTTCTCAGAACTGTGATCTCAATAAGCCTCAAACTACCTGGTGGTAAAATGAACCCAAGGAATAAGGAATATGAAAGCTTGGGAAAACTAATCCATCTTTGAAGGAAAAATATAATTCCCTGCTTTTTGAATAAATTAATATAGTAATTCACTGGGTAGAATTTTTCTGGGGCTAGTTAGGTATAGACTCTGAATATAAAATTTATTAGGTAAGAGCCAAGTTATAAATATAAACAAGTAATTTATAGGAGTCATTTTATGCATTAGTGCTTGGCATAACGATCCTTTCTTAACCAATTCTAAGTATAACTTCTATCTTCTCATACTCAATGATCTAAGAAACTGAACACTCATTGTTTCTTTCAAGAAAAATAATTCATCCCTACCCTATATAAGAGAAGCCATTTCAGCTTAGTAGACCAGTGGTCATTCCAGTGTTTCCCTAGACCCCAGCACATGTTAGGCATTCAATAAATGCTTGGTGAATGATACTATCATTCCCTGTCATACTGTCAAATCACATCTTCAATCACCATTAAAATAATAAAGCTGGCTATATACTTTAATATTCCAAAGCTATAGGTAATGAAGCTATAAAGAAAATATAACATTTCAAACAAGCATGTGGTTTAGGTAGTCCATTCTCCATCATCCTTGGATTTCTAGAGACTCAGACTTCACTAAATAAATTCAACTACTCACCTCTACACAGTACTGGGACAAAGCTGCCAGTGCCAAATGGTTGTGTGGCGAGAAATCACAGTACTGGATGGTGCTATGGTGACCTGTGTGGATTTGTGCCAAAATGCCACTGGTATGAATATCAAAAAGCTGTCAATATAAATAGAGATATTGATGAAAGTAAAGTATTTAAAAAAGAATCCAAACCAAACCTACATTGTGTGTGTGTGTGTGTGTGCGTGCGTGCGTGCGTGCGTTACTAGGGATTGAACCCAGAGGTATCCTACCTCCAAGCTACGCCTTCAGCCCTCTTTTATTTTTATTTTGAAACAGGATCTCACTAGGTTGATGAAAGCCTCACTAGTTACTGAGGCTGTCCTTAAACCTGTGATCCTCCTGTCACAGCCTCCCAAGTACTGGGATCACAGGCGTGAACCACCACGCTCAGACTACATTTATTTTTTAAAAGAATCTCCTCCCAGGACCCGGGTTCACAGCCAGCCTCAACTACCTAGTGAGACACTCCGCAACTTAGTGAGATCCGGTTTCAAAATAAAGAATAAAAAAATAGGGCTGGGGGTATAGCTCGGAGGTAGAATGCCCCTGAGTTCAATCCCCAGTACCACTAAAAAAAAAAGAATCTCCTCCCAGCTGGGCATGGTGGTGCATGTCTGTAATCCCTGTACTTGGGAAGGTGAGACAGGAAGATCACAGTTTTGCAGCCTATCTTGCGAACTTAGTGAGGCCCTCCTCAACTTAGTGAAACCCTGTTTCTTAAAAAAATAAAATAAGCCAGGTGTGGTGGTGCACGCTTATAATCCTAGTACTTGGGAGGCTGAGACTGGAGAATCACAGGTTCAAGGACAGCCTCAGCAATTTAGTGAGGCTCTTAGGAACCTAGTTATACCCTGTTTCCAAATAAGAAATAAAATTGGTCTGAGGGTGTAGCTTGGAGGTAGAATGCCTCTGAGTTCAATTCCCAGTACCACAAAATAAATATGTATATATAAAATAAAATAAAATGGGGCTGGGGTATAGCTCAGAGGTAGAATGCTAATTACTGACAGTCTTAAGTGAGAAATAATATATGCTTTTAAATTATTTCTCATCTGGAAGCATATCTTTTCTTTCTTCTTCTTGAATTTATTTATTTATTTATTTATTTATTTATTTATTTATTTATTTATTTATTTATTTTGGTGGCACAAGGATTGAACCCAGGGCCACTCTACCACTGAGCTCTCCAACCCTTTTTATTTTGAAACATGTTCATTAAGTTACCAAGGATGGCCTCAAATTTGCAATCCTCCTGTCTTAGTCTCCCAAGCACTGGGATTGCAGGCATGTACCACCACACCTGTTTTGAAAGATATTTTCTATAAAGAAAACTTCATTACAAATTATCTCTCAAACTGGCCTAGAGAGAAAACCTTTGTGAATAAATGAACAGACTAGCCAAATTAACATATAGAACAACTCTCCCTAATGCTTATCTAGTCAAAGAACAAAATACATACTCATAAATGAAGATGATCAAAATAATTGAGCAGAGACTTGCTAAAATGAAATTAACTCGATCATTTCTATTTCTCTGCAGAGCTACCAAATTCTTTCATTACAATTAATCATTTTTCTATTTTTAACAAAAAAGGTTATCTTTGAGTAATTCAACCCTCTTCATTTCAATTTTTGAAAGATTTTTAAATGCTGAATACACTCTCCAAAGTTTTTCCCAAATAAGATGGCTTATATTTAATATATACATATAGTATATTGATACAGTTTAGCAATTTAAGACCAAAGCATAGTCATCAGGAAGAAAATAGAGTTTCCTGTGCTAGAATCATAAACGGGTTTAGTGGTGCTGGGTACAGTAGAGCATGCCTGTAATCTCAGTTACACAGTAGGCTGAGGCGGGAGAATCATCAGTTCCTGGCCAGCCTGAGCAATAATGCAAGATTGCATCTCAAAAACAAAACAATAAAAGAGGTTGAGTGAATGCATAGAACTGGGAGTATGCACAGATGGTATACGGCACTAGGGACCAAAACAAAAGTATAGGAAATCATATTTAAATTCTTCCCTGGGCAAGTTGTTCTTAAAAATTAGTGACTGTGAGTGATAGAGGAAAGTTGGCAAGTATGGAATAGGAAATTCTCTTAACTGTGGAGTAACAAAAGAGAAAAGACCTAACACTCTGACTAGGCTAACAAACAAGAGTTGGAAGGAAATAAGAGGAGGAAGAAGAAACCCAAGAGTAAAAAATTGGAATCTTCATTTACTTAAGGGTGATCTTGGAGTAGCTTTACTCTAGCATGGTAAAATAGGGAGCTAGTCTAGAGGTTTTTAAAACAAGAAAGCATTTCATGCAATATAAAATTACTTTCTTTTTTCACAGAATAGGTCTTTTTTTTTTTAAATAATAGTTTGTTCAACATCACAGGTCATTAGGAAAATGCAAATCAAACCACAATGAGGAAAAATGGGGGGAAAGAGGAAGGCAGCAGATACTAGTTGCTCCATGACTCAGAATTCAACCAGTGGGAATACTGCTTCTTGGTAAGAGAAGAAAAGCAGCCTGATCTTAGCAAAAGAAAGTCTGGGCTTAGCTGAATCAGAAGCTGTATAAGGAACACGTGTCTGAAAAGAGCTCTGTGGTTTTCAACTGGTAAGTGGAGAGTTGCGGCATAAGCCATCTCAACAGGTCCACGCTGGAGATGGCAGCTGTGAGAATCCAGGAGCTCTCAGTAAATAGTGCTAACCTGTCCCAGCCGGCGCTTGCTGAAAGGTATAGTATGCACGGGGCAGACAGAGACTGAAACAGGCACAGAGAAAATTGCACTCAGGGAGTGCAATGTGCTGTCCCTCTGAGTCTGGTGGGCTGCAGGACCAGCTGAAGGGTGTCTGGGAAATGAAACAACTGGATGTGCATAAATTTGGGGTCTAAGCCTTGGAAGACCGTATTCAAAGGCAAGGAAGTCTCTGGGACCTGCAGAGATTTCTCCACCCAGGGCGGTTGGTTGCCTCACCCTGGGAGTGGAATCCTTGAGATGCCACTAGATCTAGATGTCCAGCAGAGATTAGCATCTGCTTGTGTTGATAGAATCTCTCTAGAGTAGATACTATCCAACAAGTTTCAAAATTCTGATCAAACGTAGACACTTGCTGCAGGAACTTCTCATTTAGAATTCTGCAAGAGCCTCATTCTGGGTGCACTGATCTATTCTGCCTGGACAAAAGTCCATTCCACCCTACCTTGTAAAGGTGAACAAGGAAGCTGAGCCCCATTTCATCCAGTCTCAGCTCCAGGGAACTCCAGTCAACAGCATGGCAAGCAACACAAAAGGAAAAGTGTTTAAAAAGAAAAACTCAGCTTTTGCTGAAGTTGGGCAGAGCCCAAGAAGAAACAAAAAGGACAGTCTGGCTTAGGGACTGAATATCCAACCCTGTCCACAGTACTAACCAACTAACCACCTCAACATACACAATTATTTCATTTTTCATTAAGAATTTTTCCTTTTTTTTTTTTTTTTTTGCTTATTTTTGTGCATGCTGATTGGTTTATTTAGATATATACATACATATTTGCTTCTTTTTTTTCCTGTTGTTTTCTTTTTATTAACCTTTTGTTATTTTTGCTCTATTTTATTTTGAGGGTTTGGGGAAGTTTGGTGAGGTTTTTTTTGTTTTGTTTTTTGTGGGGTTTTTTTGCTTTCTATAGTTCATTTCTGTTTTTGTTTCTTTCATCATTTTTTCTATCCTTTTTTCCTCCCTTGAATAATCAAAGCCCCTCTTTTTCTTTCTCTCTATTCTGTTTCCTTTATTTTTTCTGCCTTTATGACCTTGCTTCCTCTTTTGCTTTCTCTTTTCTCCATTTAAATATTCTAAATTTTCATTTGTCTTCTTTTTTTTCTTCGTGAACTACACTGTTAGTATTACTTAGAACTATGTATTTTATGTAATTTTTGTCCTTACCATTCATGTTGTGATTATTAGTATTGCAAAATCCTAGTTGAAGCCTGGTGTTTAAAGCTATACTTAGTTTGTGCCTGGATGTTGTCATTGCAGTTCTTAATTGCTGACCCCACCACTCCTGATTTTTGTGTTTTAGGGTTATGGATGTCATAAATAAGTGCCCGGTATACAATTCTTTTTTTTTTTTTTTGGCGGTACTGGGGATTGAACTCAGGGGCATTCTACCTCCGAGCTATACCCCAGCCCCATTTTTTATTCTTTATTTTGAAACCGAGTCTCACTAAGTTGCAGAGTGCCTCACTAGGTAGCTGAGGCTGGCCGCGAACCCGGATCCTCCGGTCTCAGCCTCCCGAATGCTGGGATTACAAGCGTGCGCCACCACGCCCGGCTCCCGGTATACAATTCTGATGTTATAAATTATTCACTATTGTGGTTGCTGTTGTTTATTTTTCCCTTGTCTGTGAGGTTCTGGGACTCTAGTTTGATACTTTGTGTTCTTGGGGTAGATGTTCTGCTGCTGAACTATATCCCCAACCCAGGTTAGAGATATTGTACTTTGGTACACTAAAATAACAAAAAAACTAGCAGAGGAAGTATATTACAAACAGAGGCACAAACCAAAGAACCTTGAATATATAAGAAAACAGGCCAATAAGAACAATAAATAAAACTCCACAACAATGGAATTTACCAACATAAAAAAGCAGAAAATACTAGTAGGTAAATTCAGACTTTTGATTACTAAGATAATCAAACACCTAAAAGAAGATCTAAGAATGAAATCAAAGAGAGCATACAGGAGGTGAATAAAGAAACCAAAACTCTGAAAAAATCAAAACAGAAATCCTGAATGAAATGAAAGATATAACAAATCAAATTAAAAAAAAATCAGTAGAGAGCCAGGCATGGTGGCGCATGCTTGTAATCCCAGCATTCGGGAGGCTGAGACCGGAGGATCCGGGTTCGAGGCCAACCTTAGCTACCTAGTGAGGCCCTCCGCAACTTAGTGAGACTCGGTTTCAAAATAAAGAATAAAAAATATAGGGCTGGGGGTATAGCTCGGAGGTAGAATACCCCTGAGTTCAATCCCCAGTACCGCAAAAAAAAAAAAAAAAATATTAGACCACAAGGAAAACAGAGTCTCAGGCTTAGAAAATAGTGTATCTAAACTTGAATACTCAGTAATAAAGAAAAGACAATTAAGAGACCATGATCAGAACATTAAAACACCTGAGAAAACATCAACAGACCAAACCTAATGATAACTGAAATTGAGGAAGATCAGAGGGTACAAACCAAGGGCATAAATAACTTGGAAAATGAGATGGGCATTCATATACAAGAGACATTCTGAACTCCAAGTAGACAAGATCAAAAAGAACCTCTCCACACCACATCACAATCAAAATGACTAAGTAGAAGTGCAGACTAGAGCCGGGTGTGGTGGCGCACGCTTGTAATCCCAGCATTTGGGAGGCTGAGACCAGAGGATCTGGGTTTGTGGCCAGCCTCAGCTACTTAGTGAGGCACTCCGCAACTTAGTGAGACCCTGTTTCAAAATAAAAAAATAAAGGGCTGGGGGTGTAACTCGGAGGTAGAATGTCCCTGAGTTCAATCCCCAGTACTGAAAAAAAAAAAAAAAAAAGAAGTCAAGACTAAATCTTAAAGCTTCAAAAGAAGCCAGGTGTGGTGGCACATGCTTGTAATCCCAGCATTTGGGAGGCTGAGACCGGAGGATCCGGGTTCGTGGCCAGCCTCAGCAACCTAGTGAGGCACTCCACAATTTAGTGAGACCCTGTTTCAAAATAAAGAATAAAAAACAGGGCTGGGGGTATAGCTCGGAGGTAGAATGCCCCTGAGTTCAGTTCCCAGTACCACAAAAAAAAGCTTCAAAAGAAAAGGACAAGGTCATATACAAAGGTAAATCAATAAGAATTACTCCACTTCTCAACTCAAACTCTTAGAATGATGTATTCCAAGCCCCTAAAGAAAACAATTTCTCAACCAAGACTGCTAGATCCAGCAAAATTATCTTTGAAAATTGGCAGAGAAGTAAAAATCTTCCAAGACAAGCAGAAACCAAAAGACTTCACGACTATTAAGCCAGCTCTACAGAAAACACTTAAATAATACACAAAGAAGAAATAAAAAAATAAACTCTATAGTAGAGAAGAGACAAATTTCATTAGAACAGCAAATAAGTAAAGGAAAACTAAAACAATAATGTGTGTGTATGTATTTCCAAATAACAGGAAATAACAAATACTTCTCTATATTAACACTGAATTTAGAGTCTCAACCTCCCAATTAAAAGACTTAGACTAGCAAAGTAGATTAAAAATCAAAACCCAACTATATGTTGTTTACAAGAAACTTGTGGGCAAAGATTTGATGGACTAAAGATGAAAAGAGACATTGCAGGGAAAAAAATATCTGGGAGTTTCTCAAAAAGATAAATATAAAATTACATACAACCCAATAATTCCACTCCTAGTTATATATACAAAAGCCTTGAAGGCAGGGCCCAGATACTGTATGCCAATGTTCACTTCAGCATTATTTACAATAGCCAAAAGGTAGAAACCAGCCAAGTGTCCAAACACAAATGAATGAACATATAAAATGTGGTATATACATAAAAAAGAATGCAGTTCTGATACACGCTACAACATGGATGAACCCTGAAAACATAAGCTCAATGAAATGAGCTAGACACAAATGGACCTATATTGTACAATCCCGTTTACATGAAATATCCACAACAGGTAACTTCATAGTTGTGTCAGGGGTTATCAGAGGAGGGGAAGAGGGAAATGAGAAGTTATTACTTAATAGTTATATAGTTTCTGTTTAGAGTGATGGAAAATGATCTGGAAATACATGGTAGTAATGATTGTACAACATTATGAATATAATTAATACAACTGAATTGTACATTTAAAAATGGTTGAAATGTAGCTGGGCGTGGAGGCGCACACTTGTAATCCCAGTACTTGGGAAACTGAGGGGAGGATCCGGGTTCGCCGGCAGCCTCAGCTACTTCGTGAGGCCCTCTGCAACTTAGTGAGACCCTGTTTCAAAATAAAGAATAAAACAGAGCTGGGGGATAGGGGAGATAGTTCGGAGGTAAAAAGTCTCTGAATTCAATCCCAGTACTGCAAAAAAAAATTGGTTGAAATGTGAGCCAGGCGTGATAGTGCATGATTGTAATCCCAGTACTTGGGAGGCTGAGACAGGAGGATTCGGGTTCCCAGCCAGCCTCAGCTACTTAGTGAGGTCCTCTACAACTTAGTGAGACTGTTTCAAAATAAAGAATAAAAAATAGGGCTGAGGGTATAGCTCAGAGGTAGAAAGCCTCCGAGTTCAATCCCCAGTACCATGAAAAAAATAAAAATAAAAATGCTTGAAATGATAAAGTTTACATTATATATATTTTACCGTAACAAAAATAAATTTTCTAAAAAATAAATTTTTCTAATTTTCAAATCTTACTAATACAATGGTTCCTTTCTGTTCTTATAGACTGTAACTTAAGACAAAATAAGACATTTTTCTTCTTAATTTTCTGCTTAGAAAGGTATAACTCCATAAGCAACCAAGGTTCCAGGGTCAAAGATACTAGAACAATAACAATCATACACATGGTTCCTTCAGTGAGTTTTTATATGACTATTATATTTCAATTACGCTCTTTAAAATAATAACATCTATTATTCAAACCTTATGAAATTACTATTAGAGGTGGGTGTGGTGGTGCATGCTTGCAATCCGAATACTTGGGAGGCTGAGACAGGAGGATCACAGGCTTGAATCCAGACTCAGCAACTTAGTGAGGCTCTCAGCAACTTAGTGAGACCCTGTTTCCAAATAAAATATAAAATAGGTCTGGGAGTAGAGCCTGGAGTAGAATGTCCTTTGGTTCCATCTCCAGTACTACAAAAAAAATAATAATAATAAAATAAAAATAAATGAGAACTTATAAAAAAAAATTACTATTAGAACAGAATATCATGAGCCATAAATCAGAAGACTTGGCTCTCCTATTCACAATACAACTGTGAACAAATTATGTGACTGTGCTAAACCTCAGTTGCCTCATTATTATCATAAGGCTATTGCAATCAGCTGTGTCTCTTTGATATTTATCATCAAAAGAAATTATATGCTGGGCATTGTGAATGCCTGTAATCCTAGTACCTGGGAGGCTGAATCAGGAGGATCTCAAGTTTGAGACCAGCCTCAGCAATTTAACAAGACTCTCAGCAACGTGGCAAGACCCTGGTTTTTTTTGGTTTTTTTTTTTTTTTTGCAGTGCTGGGGATTGAACTTAGGGGCATTTTACCTCCGAGCTACACCCCCAGCCCTATTTTTTATTCTTTATTTTGAAACCGAGTCTCACTAAGTTGCGGAGTGCCTCACTAGGTAGCTGAGGCTGGCCGAGAACCCGGATCCTCCGGTCTCAGCCTCCCGAATGCTGGGATTACAAGCGTGCGCCACCACGCCCGGCTCAAGACCCTGTTTTTAAAAAAAAAAAAAAATTATGCCGGGCATGGTGGTGCACGCTTGTAATCCCAGCATTTGGGAGGCTGAGACTGGAGGATCCGGGTTCAAGGCCAGTCTCAGCTGCTTAGTGAGGCCCTCC
>PVLC010001229.1:113678-143010 GCA_004027655.1 Graphiurus murinus | reverse complement strand
GAATAAAAAATAGGGCTGAGGGTATAGCTCGGAGGTAGAATGCCCCTAAGCTACTAGGTAGCTGAGGCTGGCCGCGAACCTGGATCCTCCGGTCTCAGCCTCCCGAATGCTGGGATTACAAGCGTGCGCCAGCACGCCCAGCTCCAGTTCTACTTTTTTAATCTTGTATTTCTGTTTTATTGGGTTACCATGCCCAGTTTTAGGCAATGAATTTCCATTTAGTATTTGGATCTTTACCGAACTCTGCTTAGTGCTCTAGTACATGTGTTGCAGGATCTCTGGAAAGACTAGAGTAAGTCAGGAAATAAGAATATAAATTTTTTTTTTTTTTTTTTGAGTAAAGAAATATAGCTAAAGATGCTGAGTGGAGTTTTTTATGTGGTAAAATTGGCCCTTGAGTTTGTATGTGATATTGTATGTGGGGTCTACATGCACACAGAGGAGGTGAATAAAACAGGTAAACAACAAGAACAAAAAAAAAATACGATACTTTAGATAAAATTTCTCTCTCTATATAAGTATTCAAGTATATTGAAATATACTTGAAGTGTATTGATAATGACTGTAAGATCTAGGGGTAATCCAGCAATGACAGTAATAGTACAATCCAGTAGACTCTGTAGTTTTGAACAGATGAAACTAATGTCATTGCATTGGCATATGTGTAAGAGGTATATGTATATGTATTTATATGTCTTAAGGTATACGTATAAGAAGAATGTGCTGAGGACACAGAATATGCTAAGAATGCCAGCTTAATTTTACTACTTTCTAGGGGAATGTTATATAACATTTGACCCTGGGATTCTTCTTACATATAAAGCATAGATGATTATAGTGATGATGATGATGATGGTGGTGGTGGTGGTGGTGATGATGATAATGTTTTTCTCATAATACTGTTGTGAGGATTCACTGTACTTAATACCTGGAGATAAAAAGGTTAATCAGTAGCCGGGCATGGTGGCGCACACTTGTAATCCCATCATTTGGGAGGCTGAGACCAGAGGATCCAGGTTTGTGGCCAGCCTCAGCTACCTAGTGAGGCCCTCCACAACTTAGTGAGACCCTGTTTCAAAATAAAGAATAAAAAATAGGGCTGGGGGTGTGGCTTGGAGGTAGAATTCCCCTGAGTTCAATCCCCAGTACCGAAAAAAAAAAAAAAAAAGTTAATAAGTATGTTACTGAAGCCCTGCAGTTGACATGACAATGACTTGTTAATTCTTTTAAATTGATGCTTAGCATGTGTCTGTCTGTACCTAAATATTGTGTAGGCTGTATTTTTTCTTTTTTTTTTTTTTGCGGTACTGGGGATTGAACTCAGGGGCATTCTACCTCCGAGCTACACCCCCAGCCCTATTTTTTATTCTTGATTTTGAAACCGAGTCTCACTAAGTTGCGGAGTGCCTCACTAGGTAACTGAGGCTGGCCGCGAACCTGGATCCTCTGGTCTCAGCCTCTCGAATGCTGGGATTACAAGCCTGCGCCACCATGCCCAGCTGTATTTTTTCTTTTAAATTAAGTTTTTTTTAACTAATACATGAAACCATAAAAATTGTACATTTTAATGGTGTACTATGGGAGGTTTTGATACATTTATTCATTCTGTGGTTTAAATCAGGTTTAAATTATCTCTGGAAAATACTTACCATCTCTTTATGGTGAATACATTCAAAATCCTTTCTTGTATCTTTTGAAATATACTGCACATAATTGTTATCTGTAGTCACCCTACTGTGCAGGAGCACCATAGTACTTCTCACTCCTAAGTAACTCTAACTTGGATCATTTAACTTTAATATTGATCAACATCTGCCTATCCCATTCTCCTCCTTCTCCCCAGCACTTGCTAACCACCTCTCTACTCTTATCCTCTATTAGATCAATTTATTTATTCCACATGAATGCAAGAACATGCCATGCTTGTCTTTCTGTGCTACAGTTACTTCATCTGACGCAGTAATTTCCAATTCTATCTATTTTGCTACAAATGACAGGATTTCATTCTGTATGTGCTTGATGTGTATGTATGTGCAACCTTGTCTTTATGCATTCATCAGTTGATGGACACTTAGATTGTTTTTATTTCTGGGCTATTCTGATTAGTGCTTCAGTAAACTTGAGATGTCTCTTCGATGTATTGATTTAACTTCCTTTGAATATATCCTCACTAGTGGTATTGCTGGATCATGTGGTAGTTCTATTTTTAATTTCTTGAGGAATTTCCAAACTTTTCTATACTGGCTATATTCATTTGCATTCCCACCAACAATATATAAGGCTGTATATAACATACGCACATATGTGTGTGTGTGTTGTAACTTTTCCAGATTTATCACTGTAGTCATAAGATCTGATTAGAATAATATCTCTGTAATTGAGAAATGAGTGTCATGTAGAAAATGACACATAATCAAGATTAACAGTTACTGTGTCAGTTATTACATTTGTATCTTTGACCTCATTGATAAAAATTGGTAAGCAAAGAATATTTTATCACATGATAAGTTGACATAATAATTCAAGTAATATACACAAAATGAAGGCTTTAATTTTGACACAGATTAAATATAGCTAAAGTATTTGCTGAGCTGTGAGTCATATCCTGTTATTTCAGCCTTTGTATATCTCAAAGACAGATTCTGTTTTATCTGAGATTTAGAGTAGATGGGTCTAGAAGGGAGGAGGGAAAAAAATAAACTCCTGAGAGGTTGTAGATGTTATAATCTTGATACTTCGTGGTATGTTTAGTGTGCATGAAAGACCTACCCATCCATTTATAGGCATTTGCCACTTAGCTCAAATCTACAATCTCAGTGAACACAGCCATTAGTACAAACCATTTGTTTCTGAGAACTCTTCAGTTAAAAGGACTTAGGTTCCAGGAAAATTTAGGGTTGTGCTTCAGTAATAGGCCTCTTAAAACTCTTACAAGGAACATGGGTAGTCAGAATTCATTGCCATAATTAAGAATCGTAATTATTGATGATTTGCCATGTAATCACACATCTGACTGTAAGATGTGTGCCATTGTTATTAAGAATAATTTTGTAAGAACTTTTAAAAACAAATGCTTGTAATGAAATACTCGCCTGTTCAATAGTTCCCAGTGTAACAGATTGGTACTGGCTTATTTTATTGGCTATAGTATAAATGTTCTTTGTTATTTTTCAATAGAAATACCGTAATTATTTAGTTCAACAAGTGCTTCTCATTTTACTTGGCATAATACTTTCTAAATTTTAAAGTAAGAGAGTGTCAGCCTAGTAGATTGGAGAATTGCAGATTCTACTAAGGCTTATTAAATGAAGGCAGATTGTAAATAATCGCTGTAATAGCGTGATTTTCTATTTGTACACCAATGCATATATAGCCTAACTCATTTAGCAAATATTTTGGGTGCACCTATTGCATGTCAAACCCCAGGCCTTCAAGAAGCATACACTCCAAAGGGAAAGATAAACTGTGAGGAAGATGATAAAAAATTGTAATGCATAGTAAGATAAATTATTTTGATGTAAAAATAATTAAATTGTTTTTAAAAATCTATATGTGTTTTGTGACTCTTGCTATAGAGGAAGAAGTATTTTTACTAGTATCTTGCCACTTTTTTCTTTCATATGTCTTCTCTGGCTAAACTTAACTATTACTTATTAGACCTTGTGATTTTGCCATAATTAGCAAAGATTATTTTCATGTAAAAGCTCTGCCTTTGGTTTTCAGTAACTTTGTCCTTTGAAATCATTTACTTGGCCTAATACTCTTTCCATTGTCTTTCTAAACATTTCTAGACATTCCATTGTATTTTTTTAAATTCCTTTCCTGTAGTATTCTTTGGATGTGTTTATTATACTTTCTGTTTGTGTGGGTCAGTTAACAGAAACAGAAGTTTTATTGTACAGTCGGAATGCTCTTTGTCCCCTATCAGCAGACGTACTATGCAACACAACCATTTCTAGGAAAGCTGAATCTTAGGTTTGTAGAAAACTGTTATAGCCAAGATGGTTTTGCTCATGGTGTTTTTTATGAAAACAGCTTGTGATGTACTGTTTGAGTCATGTCTTACAAGTTGCTTGTACCGGTGTGTAACTCTTGGTCGCCCATGCCTTTTCTCCTCACAAGGATGTTGTTACCAGTTGGAGTCTGAGGAGGTCGTGAGGAGCAGAGCCTCATATCAGGATGACAGGGTTCTTGACAAACGTCCCAGATAAGAATTTCAAGATGTGTCAGATAGAGACACATTGAAGGAAGAATTAGCTATCTTGAGAGTGAGATGCACTTTTGGGGTCTGGGCTCTTCTTTTAAAGGAAACTTTGTGAGGGGTGAGAATGGGAAGGTCTATGGGGAGGACATCAAACTGGTGATCACAAGACAGTTCATGGGGGTATGGCTGTTTTTGAGATTTTTAGGTGACATTGTTTCCATTATCTGATCAAAAAGTAATGTTTAAAATGTACCCTATGTATAGGTTTCTTAAAATACGGTATCTCCCTTTGCTTATTTGATTCTAAAAATACATGTGCTAGTACATTGCACGGGACAATTTTTGTGAGTGAATTTCCAGTAACTTTAAGATTGTGAGTGAAGATATGTAGATTTCCCAGAAAACTGGGAGCAATAGGCCTAGGGAAAAAACTGGCTTGGGAACAAAAGGTATAAGGAGGTTTAGCAAAGACTTACAGGTTAAGGTTTTTGTTTTCTTGTCCTTCCTCTCCTTTCTACGTAGCTCATATTTCTTCTGTCCTTCCTCTGGTACCACATTTATTGTACTTGTTATAAGCTTCTTATAAGGAATCTTAATTCTTAAAATATTGTAGACTCTTCACCTCTATAGATATGTTTAAGTGCACTAATTGTTATCTTGAAGCTTGGAATGATAACAGGGATTATCCTACTTTTATAGTATTGTTCTTGAAATATAGTAATAGTTGATTTAAAAATAAAAAAAGGTGAGGTGCCTGGGTCCATGTGATATACTGTGAGTTTCTTCAAAGGAGAAAGCTGGCACCTCTTCTGAAAATCAGAACATGTCCCTAGGCCAAGAACTGGCTTTGATATATTTGTTCTTTGGGGAACATGGATGAACAGCTGCTCTTTGAATGTAGCCAAGGGAAATTTGCTGACAAGCATAAATATGAATAGGGCAATAAAGCTTGCAAACAACAACAAAAGAATGTTGATGGAAAACTGAAGAAAACTCAAAACTAATTTCCTCTCTCATTTTCCATATCCTCCACCATAATTCTTCTGTAGTTGCCATGCCCATAAGCAATGTCAGATCAGAAATGACAAATTACCTTTTTAAAATTTGTGCGAGGTGAATTAAAACCAATTAACTTTTAATTTATTTCATGTTCTTAGATCTAAATGATCAATCTAAAGTACTCTGCTTTGGATATAGGCCTTAAAAACTTAAGTATAAAGTAACAGAAGACAGAATGTTCAATGGAACTTTCAGCTTAAACTTGGTTGACTTAAGAATCCTTGTCTTCAAAAGAGGTTTTTAAAGGTACATTTTATTGTCCTACTTAATATTAGTATATTTCTGTTAAAATGTAGTCATTTTGGTTATCGCAGATTTTTTTTTTTCCCTCAAAACTGATCTGTGGCTGAAGAGTTTCAAGGTTCCCTTGTCTCCTATCTTCCATAAGCTTTTTACATGTTTGCCCTCTAGTATATAAATGAGAATTACATGTGTAATGACACACTTAGTGAAACTACTGGTTTATGTGATTTCTCTGAGAGATTTTAATCTCTATTTTCAGTGGTCACCAGATGTAAGGCTGAACAGATTTCTGCCTTTTGCGAAAAATGAGATGTCTGTATTAAAAAAAGGAAAAGTTAAATTCATTTTAGAATACAAGTAGACTTTCGACAAGTCAAACCTGACTATTAGTATATCTTGTTCAGTTCTCTTTATACCACATTAGGGTTAGGCTAGGACAGCTGGGAATAGGAAAGGGGTGTATAAGTGAGCTTAGACGGACCTAGGGCCAGGAAAAAGAAATGGGATCCTGGGTATTAGATGATGACCAGAGGAGGGAATTTCGTAATACATTATGAATATTAATTCTTGTCTCTTTCTTGGTCTCAAAATGTTAAATGTGGATTTAGTTTTCTTTTAATTTTGTTTTGAGAGTGCTTATTCACAAATTTTCCATTAGATTTAGGTAGAACAGAGCTAATTTAATATTCACCAGAGGCAACTTAGAACCTTCTACATTTAGTTTCTGAGTAATTCCATGATTAAGAAAGAAAAGAATTTTTCTTTTTTTTTTTTTTTTTTTTTGCGGTACTGGGGATTGAACGCAGGGGCATTCTACCTCCGAGCTATACCCCCAGCCCTATTTTTTATTCTTTATTTTGAAACCGAGTCTCACTAAGTTGCGGAGTGCCTCACTAGGTAGCTGAGGCTGGCCTCGAACCCTGATCCTCCGGTCTCAGCCTCCCGAATGCTGGGATTACAAGTGTGCGCCACCACGCCCGGCTCAGAAAAGAATTTTTCAAGCTAGGGAAAAGTAAAAGGAATCCTATCTTCTCAGTTGCTTTCACCCAGGGCTTTGATATACTCTCTTGGTGGTACGTCCTTGCTTTCCATGAAGCTGACCAAATGCAGCCTATATCTCAAGCTCTAGGAAGAAGAGATAAAAAGCCGGGGGCAATTGGCCTGAGTCAGTTTTCTTTTATAAACTTGGGTTTGTCAAGAAATATTTGAGGATCCTTTACTTTCTGTTGACTTGTGTTTTCTCATTAAATCCTAGTGAAGAACTTTGTTATAGAAAATTAACCTTGAGTTTTGTCAAAGATGTACAACTTCTCCTTGGGTTTTCAGTAGGCTTCAGTTTTTACCTAAGTCCATGACCAGATGCAGGCTACCTGGAGCAGAGAAACAACATATGCAACTCAGAAGGATAAATAAAGCAGACTGGAAGGTGAACAAAGGCTTCTTTGTGTAGGTATTACTAGGACATGTTCAGTGTTCAGTTGCAAGAGAAAGAAGATAGACTCCAACTGCCTTAAACAGAAAACCAAGCATCCTTTGGTTCTTCAAAAGCATAGGAGTAGGCCTTCTATCAGAAATCTGACTTTTTCTTTTTCATTTTCATCTGCGTTTATTAAGTGGATCCCTCTCAAATGGTGGTAAAGATAACCGCCAACTTCACCTGTCTATCTACCAGCCATAGAGATGAAGATACATAGAAGTTGTCATATTCAATTCCTGACTTTCAAAGTATAATCTTGTAAACCCATAGCCTACTGAGTTTAGCAATCAGGTCTAGGTAGGAAATATGAAACAATCAGACCTTATACTATTAGAAACACAGCATAAATAGTTTAAGAAGATAAATGTGTACTGGGTGTGATAGTGCACACCTCTGATCTGAATTGAGGGAAACTGAATCAGGATTCACTTCATTAATCAGATACCCTCTGTGAAGGCATAGATACTTTTGCATATACCCTAACCACTCCTAACCCAGAGCCCCAAGTTATGAAATGACCATTACACTGTGCAGTTCTCACTCCAAAGTTGCTATTGATTGTTGAGGTAGCCATAATTATGTCCATTTAGAATAACTCACCAGTATTTAAGAGGTGACCATTTTTTTTTTTTTTTTTTTTTTTTTTGTGGTACTGGGGATTAAACCCAGGGGCATTCTACCTCCGAGCTATAACCCCAGTCCTATTTTTTATTCTTTAATTTGAAACAGGGTCTCACTAAGTTGTAGAGTGCTTCACTAGGTAGCTGAGGCTGGCCTCAAACCGGGATCCTCCGGTCTCAGCCTCCTAAATGCTGGGATTACAAGCGTGTGCCACCACACCCGGCTGTGACAGTGATCTTACTTCCAATTTATTCTCTATAATAAAGTCTGTAAGAATCCTGAAGTCATTAAAGTTAGGAAAGAGATAAAAATAATTTTCATATACTTTCCTTTTTTAGAGCATCTGAGAACCACATAGTGGAATCTCCCTCAGCAGAACTGATTATATTAATTCCTGATAAATGAGACTTAGTCTGGAGCAGGAAGTACAACTAGTCCTTTACCACAGGTCTTGCAACCTCAGCACCATTGGTATTTTGGGCTATGTAATTCTTTGTTTTGAGAGTCTGTGCTATACAATGTAGCTCTTTATCCAGATCCTTGGCCTCTACTCACTCTTCTCCTCCCCAAGACCATCAGAAAGGTCTTCAGACATTACTAAATGTCCCCTGTTGGAAATCAGTGCAGTAGTTGGTCTCGAATGGGGGATGATTGAGTCTTGATAGCTTCTGCCATATTTAAGGATCAGGAGAGATGAATCAAAATAGAGCTTATTTTTAAAATACTGGAGTTCAAGGAAAAGAAAATATTACCTGAAGACTTAGAGGAAAAACACAACTTTGAAAACGATGTACTTCAAGTTCCAGGAAAAAATTTAGACTATTTTGATGAATTGCACTTAATAGAATTCAAAGCCCAAATGAAAGGGTTTGGAGAATGGGATTAGAAAGTCATGCAGAGAGAACAGGGTGAGAAAACAAAACAGCAAAGTAGAGCAAAAAGACACAGAAGGAGATAAGCAGATTACAAGGAAATTTTGACAGATTTATTTTTAAAGTTCCCAGTACATCATGTTGGTAAGACATACTGACGCAAGCATTCTTAAACATTCCAGATGATGATAGTTCTAGAATGCATGCATGTACTGCTGCTTACATGTAGGTACTCTTTAGCTCAGAATTCTACTTCAAAGAAACTGCTCTCAGAAAAAGATAGAGTGAAAAATTTATATACAAGGGTGCTAGTTTCAGTTTTGTTATGAGTGAAATTCACATAATTGGCTAAGATAAAAAAAGAATCAGCATATTGAATAAATTATGGTACCTCTAAATTATTCTAGACATTGTAGGTACTCAGTAATATTTATCGAATATATTCATGAATATATTTAGTAGAATATTTGGCATCTGTTTGCAGTGATGACGTTGAGACATATATAGTGGTAAATAGATATTCACATTTATAAAAAGCAAGATATATTTATGTATAGTGTGGCACCATTTTTATGTGTGTATGCTTTGTGTATCTATCCATCCATCCATCCATCCATCCACTCATCCACATAGGGGAGACATATACCATACTATTTAATAAAGATAGATCCTGTCATAGATTCAGAAGACCTGTATGTTTTGAACAACCTGAATATCATCTGAATTCTAATAGTTACTGTACTTTTCTAATCTCATGCCTTTCTTTACATCTATTTTTTTTTTCTTGGAATGCATTTTCTCCCAAGTCCTTCTACCAATCTTTTTTTTTTTTTTTTTTTTTTTTTTTTACTTTAGGTAAAATAGACTTTTCTTTATTAGAGAAACTTAAGGTTCTCAGAAAAATTAAGTGGGATATACAGACTACCCATATACCTGTGACCCCCCTCACACACTCACAGCCTCTCCACTATCACCACCCCTACCACAGTGGTGCATTTGATCTAATGCCTATGTTGACACAATACTGTCAAAGTCTGTAGTTTATGTTGGGGTTCACTTTTGGGTGTTGTACATTTTATGGCTTTGGCAAATATATAATGACATGCATCCACCACTGTAGTATCCTACAGAATAGTTTCATTGCCCTAAAAATATAGTGTGCTGTGCCTATTCATCTCTCCCTCTTCTCTGACCCCTGGCAGTCCATGATCTTTTTATTGTTTTCATACTTTCCCCTTTTCCGGAATGTTATGTAGTTAGAGTCATACAGAGTCTAGCTACTTCAGATTGCTTTCTTTTACTTTGTAACATATATTTACATTTTCCACTTGTGTTTTCCTCGCTTGGTAGTTCATTTCTTTTTAAAGACATAGAATCCTATTCCATTGTGTAAATATGCTGCAGCTTATGCTTTCATCCACTCACGGCCATCTTGTTTGCTTGGCAATCATGAATAAGCTGCTGTAAACATCCCTGGGCAGGTTTTTGGGTGGACATAAGTTTTCACTTCATCTAGGTAAACACCAAGAAGTGAGATTGCTGAATGCTTTGGTGAAAATATGTTTACTTTTGTAAGAACTGACAAACGTAGATGGAGTTTTGGTATATTTTACTTACCACCATTTGTAGTATTACACTACTGTTTTCCCATTTGTATTGCATGAGACTGGACTAGTTTGTTCCATGAGAAGTGGATTCTTCTCTCTGAAAATGCATACTTGTATAAAGATACATACCAATCTAATGTAAAGATATATGACATCTGATATGAAGATGCTAGTCATTGGATCTAGAACCTTCCCTAAAGCTAGGGTATTTTCATCTTGACATCCATAACCTTATTCCCCAAATAAGGTCACATTCAGAAGTTCCAGGTAGATATGAATTCTGCACCCCCAGCCCTATTTTTTATTCTTTATTTTGAAACCTAGTCTCACTAAGTTGCGGAGTGCCTTACTAGGTAGCTGAGGCTGGCCGCGAACCCGGATCCTCCAGTCTCAGCCTCCCAAATGCTGGGATTACAAGCGTGCGCCACCACGCCCGGCTGGGGAGGGTTTATTTCTAACACAGATCTTGTTCCCACCAGGCTTCGCTGCCTTTATTGGATACCAGGACCATATTGGGTGCACAGTTCTGTGTGCCTCATATAGCATTACCATGTCACCATTTTTCAGCCTGATTACTTAAACTGGGGTATACTCCACATTTGTTTTTTCCCACCAACTGTACAGTTGATTCTCGAGGTGCTTGCTGACCTTTGTTACCGATGTGTGCTGCTATTATCTCCTTGCAAGTCTGAACTCCCCAGTGGCTCCACAGCTGATGCCCTAGAAGGTTATGAAACTACACAGCACTCTTTTGAGTTTTTCTAATTAAAGGAGGTTCAAAAGTAGTGTTTTTTGCTTTTTGATTTAAAAAACATCCCTCATCATTTAAAGAGAATTTAATGATCCTAATGAAACATTTCTTTCAAGTTTATTCCAAATCTTTCTCTGTTTCTTTCTTCACAAGTCACTGATATCTACTGGATTTCAAGACTGGCAATAAATTGTAGATATATATCCCATGTTTCAAGTATTACTCATTTTCATTAAAGCTAAAACTTTATTACCAAATAAAACTGGACTCCCTTTTCCTAGATGAGGTCTTTTCTGGAGTCTCTTCTGTCTTTTAAGCAACTGCTTCCTGTCAGTTCCTTCTCTACCCTCTGCTTAAATATCTCTGGACTCATATAAATCTCAGCAGTTTATAGCTCAAGTTCAAGGTAGGCCAGCTTCCAATCTCTTGTATTTCCCAGTACCCAACCATAAACTACTAATTTGAGTTGAGTTATATTGCTAAGTTATTCTGACATCATTGTTTTACTTATTTACAGTAGAGCTTTCTTTCACTGTTGGGATAAGTAGTGTTTAGTAGAGAGAAAATAAAATGCTATTTTGCCCTTTTATCAGTGTATTCACAGTACGTCCCAGAAAGTACTCTTGTAGCAGCTATAAATACTTTAAAAATCAGTCTTAAACTGTAGAGAATTTTACTTCAATAGGCATTTATTCTGTTCTTACTTTATAACAGGTATTGTATTAGATTGTAGGAAAAAGATACAAAGATGGACTCTAAGCCCTTGACAGAACATTTAATAAAAAGTCGAGAGAAAGAAAGACAACACAGCATTAGTATTTTCTGACTGAGGCATAAGTTACTGGGGAAACTGGTACTTGATAAAACCAAAAAAGACAAATGGAGGCCATATAGAAAAAGCACTTATGCACCAGCTATGAATATAAAACAACAGTCTGTGGACATCAGGAAGCCTCCCTGTGTTCTTATGTTTAGAGGAGTAGTATAAGATTCAGAAGTAGAAGATCTAAAAGTTAGATATGAATGGATAGTTGTAATACAGAATAATGAGGATTTAATTTAAAAGGTAGATGCTGAAGATAAATATGCAGATGGTTGATGGCTAGCATCTATTACTAATTGACCATGGATACAAGGAGAGAATTTTGAACCTAAGCATATAAAGTATGGTTTATTGGGGAGGATCATTTGGGAGTTGTTTACCCATAAGTACTTGTCTAAGCCATGTTCATATTCAGCATCGTCCAGAGTCTAAGTCTAAAGTGTGAAAAGAATAGAGCTTTTTTTTTTTTTTTTTTTGTAGTAATTCGTGCATTGTAAGCATACATCTTTGTTAGGTGCAAATTGTTAACGGTATATTTGCACACATTTCTCATTTGACCCCTTCCCCAATTCCCACCCCGTTCCCTCACCCTCCCTCCCTCTCAGGTTCAATTCAGTGAGTAACCTTGATAGAGTTGTGAAAGTACATCATGTGCCTTAGGGTGTCCCCCCTCCCCGTCCCTCCCCTTTGACTAAATCAACTTCTTTGCTTATCGAGGGTCTCTCCTTTTCAGCTGGAGACCCTCTTATGCCTCATCTTCTCCCTAGCATCCGCATATTAGGAAGAACATATGCTTTTTTGCTCTTTGCGACTGGCTAATCTCACTCAACATAATGTTTTCCAATGGCATCCATTTCCCTGCAAATAAGGAAACTATCAAGAACCTCAACAGAGAGCTTACAGAGTGAGAGAAGATTTTTGCCAGTTACTCTACAGATAGAGGTCTAATATCTAGGATATACAAAGAACTTAAGAAAATCGCAGCTGAGAAAGCAAACAACCCAATCAAAAAATGGGCAAAGGATCTAAATAGACACTTCACAAAAGAAGACATACAAATGGCCAATAAATGTATGAGGAATGTTCCACATCATTGGCAATCAGGGAGATGCAAATCAAAAGTACCCTGAGATTTCACCTAACTCCAATCAGAATGGCAATCATAAAAAACACGAACAACAACACCTGCTGGCGAGGGTGTGGAGAAGTGGGAGCCCTAATACATTGTTGGTGGGATTGCAAAATTGTGCAACCACTGTGGAAAACAGTATGCAGGACCCTCAGACAAATGGGAGTGAAACTACCATATAACCCAGCAATACCACTACTGGGTATATACCCAAAAGAATGGAAACCAAACTATCAGACCAATGCATGTGTATCTGTTTATAGCTGCACAATCCACAATAGCCAAACTATCGAAGCAGCCAAGATGTCCATCGATAGATGAATGGATTACAAAACTATGGGATATGTACACAATGGAATTCTACTCAGCCATAAAGAAGAACAAAATCATGTTAAAAGTAGAGCTTCTAGCCGGGCATGGTGGCGCACGCTTGTAATCCCAGCATTTGGGAAGCTGAGACCAGAGGATCTGGGTTTGCGGCCAGCCTCAGCTACCTAGTGAGGCACTCCACAACTTAGTGAGACTCGGTTTCAAAATAAAGAATAAAAAATAGGGCTGGGGGTATAGCTCAGAGGTAGAATGCCTCTGAGCTCTGAGTTCAATCCCCAGTACTGCAAAAAAAAAAAAAAAAAAGAAAGAAAAGAACTTTTGATGCCACCCTGAGGAGCATCATAATTTAAGGAGAGGGTAAGCAGAACCAGGAAACCGTATAGATAAATGAGTCTTCCACAGAAAAAGGAGAGTATGTTGTTGAGGAAACAAAATAGAAAAATCGAGCAAATGGTCTGTAGTACCCTGTGCAAAAGATAGGTGAATCTAAGTCATTTAGAATGCCCACCAGACTCAACAATTGGAAGAGAATTGGTAGTGACTTTAAAAAGAGATGAGAAAGACTTTACAAGGATCTTGAGAAATTAATAGAAGATGAAATAGTGAAAACTCTATTAATTTACTATTCTCTGTATGTGAATCTAGCAGTCTTCACTCCTTACTAAGTCATGAACTTTGTTTTGCTAAAAATAATGATGGCAGGTTTTTTGAAAACGTTTATCCTGTATCTCTGGTTTGGTTCCAAACATATCGTTAATGATATTTTGTATAGTGGAGAAGGAAGGGTGCATCTTGTGTATTTGGGTTAGATTGAATTGTTTCACTGAGTAATCATAGACATGTCTATCACATTTGGAAAAGATAAAATCCACTACTGAAATGAAATCTTTTGAAGTACAATAACAAAGATTTTTTTTGCATATTCCCAAATAGTTCAAAACAACACTTAACAAAATATTTAGTTTGCTATTTATTTCATTTTGTGTGTGCTTTTTTTTTGTCTCAGTCCATGTAAAAGTCACTTTCTATAAGAAATAATTCATGTATTATTTCCTATTATTTTTGGAGAGACTGAGGCAAACTTCATTGTACTTCAGTTCTGACAGCATTTAATAATTATGGGTCAACTCTTCTTAGCTGTTCCTTCATCAAAACCAAAGTGTGCTCCATTGAAGATTACATTTTAAAGGAGTGGGTGTGTTTGCACTATCCTTTCACCTTCTTTTTAACCCTACAAGATAAAGACTAATTTGTATGGAAAGAGAGTATCAGCTGTTAAAACATAACAAACGAAGAATATGATTTCCACTAATGTGTTAATTTTAGACAAAATGTATTATAACACACAATTTGGGTGGTCTACAGATTTCATTTTATGGGATTAAACAAATGTCAACAATAAATATATTTAAGCTGGGCATAGAATACTCTATTGTCTTTTAATTATAATGCAGACAATGAGCTTACTGGAGGCACACATTGCTGGGGTGAATTCCAGTTGTCTTAAACTTGCATTTTACTTTTCTCCCACAGTCTTCATTTGGATTGTATGTAAATACACTTCTCACTCTCTGTGGAACAGATTGGTGTTTTTTGCTTCAGCAATTCTCTTCTGGTAACTTATCCCATATGTTTGTTAGCCTTTGCAAAGAATTGTTTAGTCTGAATTCGGCTTCTGAACTTTATCTTGTGTGTTTCTGCTAGAATGAGGGTTGCTTGAATTATTTTTACACAGTAACTTCATAATCAAATATTTTCAAAAGTAAAATGAGTTCAGTCTCATTCGTGAAAACAGATAAAAGAGTGTAATTTTAATATGGATTTGGTTCTTCAGATATATATTCTTTCTAACCTAGTTCACTTCTTTTCCATTTGTTATTGCTAAACATTGTGCCTAGAACATAACCATACATTCATTAGAGAGTTAGGAAACAGCATCCCCCTCCCCCCTTTATTTTTCTGTCATCAACTTTTAGAGTTTCCTTATAATGGAATGAGAAGAAGTGAAAAAGAAAGTCTATTAAAAAAAAAAAAAAAACTCTAAGTGGTATTGTAATGAGCTACTGACTTCTGAAACATAATAAAGCTTCTACTAGAATTGAAATTTGGGTTTTTGGTTGAGTTCAGAGACAGTTTTTCAAATGTTAGGAACTGCCATTTATTAATCACCTATGTTCAGGCTAAGTCTCCTAAAGCTGAAAGAAAAGATAAGATACACATTTCCTATATTCAGTCACTAGTTCAATAAATATTTATTGATTTTGCACTTGTACTACTCACTGTCCCTACCCTCTTGGGATTCACCATCTCATTCTGGAAGAGAAAGAGACACTAAACACACACATGTGTCATGTATACAATACATACACACACACACACACACACACACATCATTGTAATGGAATTATGGTGAAAAAGTAGGGTAAGGAAGTAGAGCGATAAGCAAGAGGTGTTATTTTAAAACTGGTCAGTCAACTAAGGCCTCTCTAATAAGGTGACAATGGAGTAAATATCTAAAGGAAAAAAATCACAGAGCCTTGGACATCTAGGAGAATATCCCAAGCCCTTTGTGCCCACAATGTGGGCTTCATGTGCAGTCTGAGGGACACTAGAATTAGAAAAATATAATAGTCAGTTTACAAGCCTTGAATTAAAAAATTCTGGAGTATTTATTGTCTCTACATACAGATGGTAGGGATTTACATGGCCTGAAGTATTTAGAGCATGTCTTCTAGAAGAAATGGCACTTCAAGAAACATTCATTGACACATTGAGAGAACGAGGAATGTGCATTCCAGATAGGAAGAGGATATGATCAGAAATTCAAATGAGCCGGGCGTGGTGGCGCACGCTTGTAATCCCAGCATTCGGGAGGCTGAGACTGGAGGATCCAGGTTCGCGGCCAGTCTCAGCTACCTAGTGAGGCACTCCGCAACTTAGTGAGACTCGGTTTCAAAATAAAGAATAAAAAAATAGGGCTGGGGGTATAGCTCTGAGGTAGAATGCCCCTTAGTTCAATCCCCAGTACCGAAAAAAAAAAAAAAATTCAAATGAGACTATTTTAGTTCTTGTAGCTGCTATAAGAAATTGCCAAAACATGTTGGCTTGAAACAATAGAAGTTTATTCAAAGTATTGGAGTCCAGAAGTCTGAAGTCACTTTCATTGTGCCTAGATCAAGATGGAAACAGGATTGCTCCCTCTAGAGACTCTAAGGGAGAATCTATTTCTTGCCTCTTTCAGTTTCTGATGGCTACTGCCATTCCTTGACTTGTGGCAACATCCATCCAGTCTCTGCCCCTGTTGTCACATTGTCTTCTCTTCTGTATATGATTCATCTCTCTCTGCCTTTCCATTACATTGGCTTACGTGATGACATTCAGGGTCCATCTAGATAATCTAAATAATCTTTTTTCAAGATTCTTAATCACATCTATGAAGATGTTACCATTTAAGGTAGCATTCACTAGGCTCATGGATTAGGACCTAGTATCTTTTGGAGTTCTCCACTTAGTTCACTATTAAGATAAGCATATTAAACAACGCAGAGCTGATCTGATAAAAATACAAGATTTTCTCTCAGGCATAATTCATTCACATGTTTTGAAAATATTGAGTATTTTCATTGAAAAAATATTTACTGAGTGTTTTCAATGGACATGATAGTAGGCAGAAGAAGAAATATAGTCCTTGTCTAAAAAGATCTTAGAAATGAGATGAAAGTTGAGAAAATGAGATGGGTCAACTTATTCTTATATGGCATCAGATTTGACCTTGCTACTGTCCTGACCTCTGTTTCTCTGGCCTTTCTCTTTTTCTCTTCTACTTTTAAGGAACCTTTAATTACTTTAGGTCAACCTGGGCAATTCTAGGTAATCTCTTTATTTTGAAGTAAGAGGATTCACAGCCTCATTCTGCCTACAACCTCAATTCCTTATTTTATGTAACATGGCACATCATGGTTCCAGAGTTTAGTTGTGAACATCTTTAGGGTGATACCAGTCTGCCTTCTATTTGTAAGATAGACCATGATTGTATTTATTTATTTATTTATTTTTTTTTTGCGGTACTGGGGATTGAACTCAGGGGCATTCTACCTCCGAGTTATACCCCCAGCCCTATTTTTTATTCTTTATTTTGAAACCGAGTCTCACTAAGTTGCGGAATGCCTCACTAAGTAGCTGAGGCTGGCCGAGAACCCGGATCCTCCAGTCTCAGCCTCCCAAATGCTGGGATTACAAGCGTGCGCCACCACGCCTGGCCCATGGTTGTATTTTTATTTTAAGACCCATGCTTGCAGGGTTTTAAGCAGGCTAGTAATACATGGTCATAACCAGATTGCAATGTGGCACTGGGTGTATAAATGGAGATGAGAGGCTACTTAAGAGCCTATTCCAGTCCCAGGAAAAGTGTAATATTATTTGGGAGTAGTACTAATGGAAGTGGTGAGAATCATCTGGATTGAAGAGAGTTTAAATCTGATCCTATGATGGAGAAAAGAGAAGGGGTGCATCTTAGTATGCAGAAGCAAGAGACTGCTTTTCACCAGCAGAGAACACTAGAGCAGAAGCAGGTTTTGGGAGACAAGAATAGTTGTGTTTCTATAAAGCATACAGGAAATAATAGTGGAAAGAAACAGGCATAAAAAAGATTACTTGAAAGATTATTTGGATTAAGGATTGGCAAATTGATTGTTATATATGAGAAATAGGGGAATATCTTTAGAACATATCTAGACTGTTTTTTGTTTTGTTTTGTTTTGTTTTTTGGTACTGTGAATTGAACCCAGGGTGGGATTCAACATCCAGGCTATTATCTCGGCCCTTTTTTGTTTTTTTTTTTTATGTTGAAAAGTGTCTAGTTTTTGAGGTCCTCACTGATTTGCTGAGGCTTCTCTCAAACCTGTGATCCTTCTCTCTCAGCTTCCTGGGATTACATGCATTCACCAGCACACCTGGCCACATAGTATCTTTATGCTTTAAACCAACAGTTGCTCCTGAAGGTCTGTGATGTTGGGCGTGTGTGTATGTAGATGTTAACTAGGAAGTAGCTTAATTATTTGAATATCAGTAAGCCTTATGCTTTCTATCTTTGCACCAGCCTCTAGGAAGTAGTCATTGATGACCACACAAATATATAGCTACTCTTTTGTGCAGTCACATCAAAAAGATAGAAGACATAGTCATGGAGTATTTCAAAAAGCAAGAGAACAAATAAGTAGCAATAAAATAGTAGTAGGAACCAGATAGATCACCAGAAATAAGATCCTTTACTCACTGATAAATCCTGTTTGCCTAAAATAATTCCTGACATGTAATGTATACTCACTAAATTGATTAATTTATTGAAAGCATTCTATCAGTCAGTATCCTTGTAGCACTGTATTCTCTGAGTGTAATGCTCACCAACTGTTCTTACAGTGAGATGATGTGGTGCATACCAGTAATCTCATTACTTGACAGGTTGAGAAGGAGGATCACGGGTCAGCCTCAGCAATGTCACAAGGCCCTCAGCAACTTAGTGAGAGCCTGGTTCAAAAATAAATTAAGTAAATAAACAAATAAATAAATAAAAATTAGGCTGGAGGTGTAGCTCTGAGGTAGAATGCCCATACGTTAAATCTCTATACCAAAATACATTAAAAAATAAAAACAAAAGTTGTTCTTGTAGCTTCAATCTCTTAAATTTTAAACTTAGTTCTATATGATAGTTTAATAAGTTCCATAACAGAGTCATGTTTGAGTACTCTTAGATGACAGTGAAATGGCCTAGTTTGGCCTTGTTTTATCTTTCTTTGGTAGAGTGGGGATTCTAGGGAAGAGGTGCTACACAGAGGTAGTGAAGATGCAAGTCATCCTCAGATGTACTCCGTGTTGGAATTACTGGGTCAGGTCTATGCCGGGTCAGAATCAAAGGGAAATTCAATTAGCAAGTGCCTTGTCTATAATTAAAAATTGACTCCAAGGAGAACATTGTAATGAATTTTCATTGACAGATTTAAAAAGTGATCAGAAATGAATGAGATGGAGCTAGGAGTGTTTCTTTAAGTCTACTGAAGAGTTGGCAATAAGTAGCTGGAAGGAGCCAGCCAAACAAAAAGATTGATTGGAGGAAAATGGTGTGTATGAAGAGAGGAAATATTTTAGCAAGTGCTAAATTATGAATTTGAAGCCTGGTGGCTTGGAAGCAAGGTTATATATTAATGGCGTGATACAACTATTCTCAGGAGTACAGACTGATAACAAAGCAGTGGAAAGCTACTGGTGATTCTAATATAAAAGTGAAAGTGTTAGAGTTCGTAGAAGGGAAATTATCATGATGTCTGTGTTGGTTACATACTACAGTGGAAAGAAATATAGTTATAGGAACTGTTTTAGGACTTTTATTACAATCAAAGCATTAGTAGGTGGACCAGTTTTGTATCTGTGGGAATGGAAAAGAGACGTGAGCGACTTCACAGAAGATAGTCATGGAGGGTCACAAAGATTATGAAGTTGGCTTCTCTGTATTCCAATTTGGGAAGCAGTGATTCTGGGGAAAAAGGGAAGGTAAAAACTTTAGTTCCCTCTTCCCATTTATCTGGACAAAATACTGAACAGGCTAAAGTAATTGTGAAACACTAAATACTGAAAAGTTGCACAATCAAAATATTACTTTGCTTTTCTCGTTTTCTATTTGTATTTCTATGGAGTGTCTATACTGATATTAAAGTCACTTCTCAATCATTCCAAATATTCATATATATCCTTGGAGAACATTTTCATTGCTGAAAACTTCCCATCCAGAAATACCCTTTAGCAATCTGGCATCAAAATTCAAAAAGTGTTCCCGAGAGGAAAACATTAAAGATTCATTCATCTATGAAAATGTAGTTAGTATAAAGTCCAAGTTAGCATTATGGTTTCCAGTAAGAAACCTTATCAGTTTTTTCTTCACAAAGTAACCCAAGAAGTTTATCTGAAACACCAATAAATCCTGACTTGTTATACTTAAATCTTGCAGTAGCTCTCATTTCCAATAGGACACAATCTCAACTCAGGATCATAGCATACAGGACCCCTCTTGACCCAAATTTCTAGTCTCATCTCTTTCCCTTTCATATGTAGCTTTCTAGCCATGGGAAATTATTGGCATATCAAATATTAGAGCAAACATGTGACCCAGATACTTCCTATGCTAGATACACATGCCCAAGAAAGACTCCTTGGCCAAGAGAGCTGTGTAGATTCCTTGAACCTCGATTACATTCACTATTGTCCATAGTCTGATTTGTTTGTTTGAACTGAGAATGGATGCTTCTCATGGTACAGATTTATTTTAACTAGGAACATGTAGTCCTCTATTTAATAATTCATTGAGGACTGAATTTGAACCAGACAGTGAGCTACACAAAATGATACAGTGGTGAATGGAATAGATATGATACCTAACTTCATAAAACTTAGATATCACCTGGTAGATAGGAGTACATAGTTGGAACTCTTGCTTGTCATCCTAGTTGTAGGAATAGGGGTACAAGTGGCTGATTGACTGTTAAGCTTATTTGTTTCATTGGAAGACTGAAAGAAGTTTAGTATGGACTAGCATGAGATAGATAGATAGATAGATAGATAGATAGATAGATAGATAGATAGATAGATAGATAATGAATGAATATGAGAGAAGAGGCTGGAGAAGCAGAAAGAGACTAGTAGTAGAACAATGAGCACTTGTGCACTATGCAAGGGATATTGAAAGAGTTATAGGGCCACTGCGACGACACCTTTTATGCTTTATGCAGTAGAGCAATATGATTAGATTTGTATGTTAATGATGAGATATAAAATTTTACACAGAAGCTTTTACAGAAACAAGTATTACTATCATAGTAATGTTCTTGTGCCAAGGTATGTTGTCCTGGAGGAAAGTTATAAAAGAAGCTAGGTTTTTGTTGTTCCTTTTGAGATTGGCAAACATTCTTTGTTTTTATTTTTAAGTATATGATAGCAAATGTAGTGGGAACTAATTCATTCATTCTTTGAACGTATTTATAAACTAGTGAAAGACCACTGGAAAATAACTCTGCATTATTTCATAAAGTCAATGTATACTTGCCACATGATTCAGCAATTCCACCCAAGCACACTTGAACTGGGAGCTTTTCAGACACATAGTCACTATTTGTAATTGCAAAACAAAACAAAATCACTGGAAGCAACCTATATTCTCCCTCCTAATCTAGATAGGAATAGAGAAACTGTGGCATATCCATGGAATGGGACACTAAAAACTGTTGAAATGAATGAATTATACATATGTATTTATCAATTCCTCAATAGGTAGAGTCTTAATCATATAGTGTCAAGTGTGAATAACAAGTCACAGAAAAGCATATGTGATGTCTCTTTACATAATATTAAAAGAAAAATGAAACTATGTTATTTAGAGATCTATGCATATATAGAAGACTATCCATGCTGAATAATGGCCATAGTAGCTATTCTTGTCATTTTTCTGACTCTTCTGTGCTCATTATTATGCAACATGTTTGATGTTGCTTTATAGATGCTTTTTTTAATATATTACAGAAAAAGCCAATTTTTAATCAGAAGATTGTTTCCTGAGAAGTCACAGTACAAGACTTGAATATTGCTAAGAACGTGGACTTTGTCATTAGATAAATCTTGACTCAAATTTCACCTCTTTTTTTCAATAATTACATACATCAGCAGTTGTTTTAGGCACTTTGGATATGTTGCTGAGAAAGTTAGGCAGGAAGTCACATTCTAGCTGTAGGAAATAGTTTTATGGATTCTGCTTTACATGGCAAGCTCTCTGGAACACAGGACCTATGTTTTCTCCATCTTGATACATCTGACACTTAAATCTGACACATAGTAGGTGTGTTTTTGGGATTCGATTGATGAGAATGGTTAGGGAACTGAATTAAATTGCATGATCAGATGAGCAGTGCACTTTGTGCTTTTACAGAATAGGAGAAAAGTACAAATTGTTCCAGGCTTTGTCAACTTCAAAGATTAGCCTTCTAGAACTTCACTCATTGATCTTTGCCACTGTTAAGTCATATGTAGAAATAGTAGTGTTATGTTTGACTATGAAAAACAGAGATAAGTTAACTTTGTCTATGGCATGTAAGACTCTTCATACCTTTTCATGTTTGAATTTTATTTGCTGCCTTTCTAAATTATTTAGACCAATCATTTTAATTTAATAGTAAGTGTACTGCATTTCTCACTTCTCTGAAAACTTACCATTTTCTTCCTTCCATCTTCCGTGATCTTAATAGTTATTCCTGTACATTATGAAATTGTTATGACTGCTTTAATAGTATTCAGTTAAATGACAGTACCATTTTTATATTGTGTTTAATGTGTGAAGAATGTGCATATCTTTATGGGGTGAAAAATACTTAGTATTCATCATATGCTCAAATGGGGTGATCACTAATCTCCTACTGTTGGAAATTAGATTCTTTAGGAAATGGGGTTATTAAAAGTAGCAATATGAGCCAGGAGTGGTGGCGCACCCTTGTAATCCCAGTACTTGGGGGGCTGAAACCAGAGGATCTGGGTTCGTGGCCAGCCTCAGCTACTTAGTAAGGCCCTCTGCAACTTAGTGAGACCTTGTTTCAAAACTAAAGAATAAAAAATAGGACAGACAGTGTAGCTTGGAGGTAGAATGCGCCCCTGGGTTCAATCCCCAGTACTGAAAAAACAAAAACAAGATGGCAGGCATGGTGGTTCACCCCTATAATTCTAGTATAGTACTTGGGAGGCTAAGATAGGAGAATCACTGTTTGAGGTCAACCTTTACTTAGTGAGACCCTATTTAAAAGTAAATTTTACAAAAAGGTCTGGGATTTAGCTTGGAGGTAGAATGCCCCTGGATTTAATCCTCAGTACCACACACAAAAAAAGTAAAACAAGAATTGCATAAATCTTGATGTTATTCATTATATTTAAGGGGAATTACTGATTTAAAAAATATGAATTTTTTAAGTTCCTTGCTATAAAAATAAGTATTGTCCTCCTAGTTGACATTGCAAGTTTTCTTTTCCATTTACCCATAAGTAAAAAATAGAAGCCCATATAAAACATCTTATAGCATTTTTGGACCATGTTTATAATAAAATTATTATCTTCTATTTGCCTTATTCCTTGACAATAGCTTTTTGTAATTTTGGATTATTAGAGGGTTTTTGTTTTGTCTTTTTGTATGTAGACTGGATAACTAATTTTCATTATATTGTTTAGTCCTTACACAATAAATACCTGAGCAGATTTTGCCAAGAGAACAATTTAAGTGAATTTAACAGCAGTGTTCCCTTATTGGATCAAGGAGCTGGGGGTTTTGTGTATATAATTCAGAAGGAATGTGTTCATCACTGTAACAAGTAAAATTCTATTGTAACTTGTGGTTTTTGCCATTACAAAAGGAGATTTGGGGGTATTTCTTTAGAGCTTCTTTTTCATATGCCAAAGAATCTTTCATAAGTAAAGTCAATAAACCACTTCATTGACTATCCAAAAAGTACTGTTCTAATCAATTTACCTTACATATAAGTATAAACTCTAAAAACTATAGAAATTTTAAATACTAAATATTGCCATACTACTTAGTTTGGGTAAAGGTATTCATATCTAGTTACTTATAGGATTCTGATTTCTCCAAAATCACAAATCATATAATTTACAATGACTTTATGGAATGTAATTTTTACTCATAATTTAAGGTCATTTAAGAGAAAATAGCTACACCATGTCATCTAGATTGGGTTTCAAGGGAAAATAAAAAACTTAATATCCTAAATTTTTTGCTAGCTGACACATTTTTAGGAATTTACAATTTAGTTGAGCCCATCAACTAAAATTCAATCAAATTGAATTTTGTCTTAAATAAATTTGTCAAAACAAAAGAAAACAAAAATATTATGCTACCAGGGAACATAATTGTTGTGTCTAGAAATAGAGTATCCCAGAAATATATGACTCAGAAATCACAGGAACCCACATGAAGCCAAACTCAAGTCAATTAAAATCAAGAAACAGTGAAACTCACATAGAAAACCTGTGTGCAAATCCTAGACTTATCTGGACTCCAATTCATGTCAGTGTCCATGCAAAGACTTTGGCTTGTGTGAAAGAAATTTATTCTGACCTTTTAATTACCTGTTTCTAAAATTATGTTTTTCAATTTCCTAACTTTCAAATGAAGTTTCTTATTGGTGTGCTAAGGATTAGCTTTGATTTCTGAATTTGAGAATCCTTTCTCAGAGAAACTTTTTTGTTTGTCCACTCATGAAATGTAATAGTATATAAATACCTTAAAACCTTCTATTTCTCCAAAAATGAGAAGGAAGTGCAATTTACCAAGTGTCCATTGTGCTAGATATTTAACACACTGTGGATTTAAGTTTTATGGCAATCCTGGAAGACACATATTTTTATGTATAATTTACAGATAAACAAATTATTTGGAGAAGACTTATTTGAACTTCACACAATGTGTATTGTTGATCCAGAACTCAAACTAAACTGAGAAATTAAAGACCTGTTTTTTTATTTTGTTTTGTATTTTGTTTTTTTGCTACCAGAAGTTGGACCCATTGTAGCCCCAGGAGTATTTTACCTCTGAGCTGCACTTCTAGCCCTTTCTTCTTTTTTATTTTGAAATAGTATCTTGCTAAGTTGCTGAGGGTGACCTCATAATTGCAATCTTCCTGCCTCAGCCTCTCTTTTTAACTTTATTGCATGTACATATTTCTGCAAAGTGCTTTTCATAATTTGGATAGACCATACAATATCTAAAGACTTGGCAACCAAGCTAAATAAAATGTATGATGTGTTAAAAGTAAAAATATACTAGGAGAAGTGTGTGTGTGTGTGTGTGTGTGTGTGTGTGTGTGTGTGTGTAAAATGCTTCCAAGTATGAAGAGAAAGAAAGGAGACTTCTTATTGCCAGCAGTCACTATTTAGGATGACAGATGCATTCATCTAAGTTTCTAAAGAAAATCTCAAGCATATGTCTGAAATCATGTACTTACCATTCAAGAGGAACGTTCCCTTTGGGGGTTAGTTTGATCTGTCAAACCACCATGAAGATTTATAAAAGTATAACATTCTCTGTATTTTCTCTCCTTGCAACCTAAGCTTTTTTTCACTAACATACTTATTTCTCAGAGCTAAACTGTGTTCCATAGAGCTGTGCTGAGATTTTCAGCACACATAACCTATGTGAGGTAAATGTGTGAGGTTACTTGAAAAACTAAAGGGAAATTGAATGCAACCTCTGGTATGGATTTTCGTTTTATAATCTGTTAGGGTTTTAGCTTTAGTTCTATTATGTCTAAAATAAAAAATCCGAGTGAGCAGACATTGTTTTTTATTTTATTAAGGCTTTTTAATGGATTTTAAAAAGTTATTTACTGAATCTTTTCATTTCTCCCATTGCTTTCTTGAAATAGGTAATTTCTAAATATTTGATTTCTCCTAAATAGAATCTAAACTCATCTATAGTTTATTGTAGTTATAGCAATAGAACTACAGCAAAAGATATTAATTTAAGGTACTATTCATCTTCAAATTTACCCATCAAACATTAATCGAATATTAATGGTCCCTACAGTGCCTTTCCAGCAATATTAGTAATGATATTCTATACAAAGGTGAATGCTTTAGGTGATGAATGCTGACTTCCTAAGCATGGAAATTGTATCTGAGAGTCCTTCAAAGAGGTTCTCATATTTCCTCATTTGCACTTAAATTTTGAAACAGTATTTATTTGATGACTTAAGAGTTTTGTTCTCAATATTGACAATTATACTCTACTAAAATAATTGTCCACAGCATTATCTGAGAATAGGCCATGGTTGAGTCTTGCTGTGTTGATTCTAGGCTGCTGTGCTCTACGCAAATTTTCCTATGTCTTTTCCCTTTCTTGTTCTAAGACTGTGCCTTTTTCAGAAGTCAGGGTGCTTTCTGTTACCAGTTCCTCAGAATCTCCATGTATCCAAGTATGAATTGCTTCTTTAAATATGCTTTGGTCTAGCAAATACTTGGTCTGCATTACATGGACTATAAGGGTCATTAAACCCTCAGAAAAGATGTGAGGGGCTCACATGTAAATAAAGGGTATGCTCTTTAAGATTCACAGATTTTGGGGCATCTATTTTGCTACTCATAACATTCTCTGTGTCTCTCAAATTCATGTATGTATGGGTGGAAATGTAAAATAGGATGCCTTTTTTATTTTTTACTTTTTATTTTAATTTTTTAAATTTATTTATTTTTCGGCATGGATGTTTTATACATTTCTTGAGTACAACAGGGTTACATAGACATTTATGAGATATCAATCATTGTCAGATCACAAACAGCACCACTTCTTCGTTTTACATGTATAGCCCACATTCTTAACATAGCCTGGTAAGCAATCTTTCTAGAGTCATAAAACCATACTCCTTTAGGGTCATATATTTACTTTCTAAGAAGTAGGAGGATCTTTCATCTATGCATCCTAGGGGAAATCTCCAGACTTCGAGACACTAATGTAGCCATAGCAGAAGAGTCAGTACAATTGCTCATATATGCAGATAGCAACTGCCAGAGGGGATAGGGCCCAGCTGGGCTCCCACAACTCCCCCGTTTTTATTTTAAAATGCACGAAGGACTGTGCCTGTCTTAGGTCGTTTCCTACCAGGTGCTTAATCTTACCCATCATGGGGTCTCGATGAGTCATTCAACGAGCTCTGTCTTAGGCTGATTTGCCATGAGAAAATCAAACCCGTCATTGACTACCAGGCCTTGTGCCAGGCAGTGCTTGTATTTTTATTCCATGTAAATCTGCTCATATACTAACATAGGCATTGATCACAAGGTGTACAACAAGTGGCAGAATGCATAAACCTAGAATGGCTATTGCTGTTGCTACAATAGCTGCTCCTAGCAAGGAGGTAAACGAGGGCCAGGTAGTGACCAAGGCTTGAAGCCAATCTACAAATGTCTTAGCTGTTTCTGCCAGGTTAATAGAAGTGGGGTCCGTGTTACGTAGATCCAAAATCTCCGGGTGTAACTTAAACAAATCTTTTTTTTTCATCTTTCCCTTATTTGGTGCATTGTAACCACGCACCTTTGTTAGGTACAAGCTAGTATAGGTAAAGACAATAGGATGCCTTTTGTTAGGAGATACTGCTTTGTTTTCTTAACTGTGCTTTAAGTCAAGACCACTAGGCATATTACATTAAGAGATGGCACTTCCTACTCTGATAATTTTTATAAATATCTTGTCTTCTTAGATGGGTATTTTCTGTATGAATATTTGAGATGTAAAACTTAAATGTAAGCTTGTTAGAGTATTTAACACATTAATATGTAGGATTTGCATTAGAAAAAAAGTTTATGGGGCTTAGTATCCAGTTGTTTTTGTTATGTTTGTATTTCTGAAGTATTTTGTGGTTTCTGAGAGAATCAATGAGAGAACTAATCTGTTATTTTAAAAATCACTTCTAAAAAAATGTTTTTCTTTTCATATGTGACATACTAAGTAGAGTGTTAAATTTTTAGATTTTAGGTAATATCATTACCTAAAAATGATATCATTTAAAAGATTCAAGGAAACAGTGCTGAGCCTATATGATAATCCATTCTAATCTGCTACATCACAGGTTTTTGAACCACTGACCCCTTTGATGAAAACTATACCTGCTCTTCAGAAAGATATACATATACAGAAATACTTGTTTATAACATTAAAATCAATAATTCAAGAAACCCCCAAAGACTAACTGATTTTAAGGATAGATGTAGAGATCCTGAACTCAGAATTCCTCCCTTAGATGTGTTGTTCAGATTGTTATAAAATTCAGTTTTATACTTTTTCAAGATGTATCTTGCTTTCAGTCTGTGGGAACATGGTTGATAGTAGCTTCATGTGAAGCTGTTTGAGAAGTACAGATAAATTTAAATATATATATATATCTTAAGTGAATTAATCATTGCTCATGCTTTTAATGTTTGTTCATATATATATATTATATATGTAATTTTTATTATTTAGGTACTGAGAACTGATCTTAGGGGCATTATACCTCTGAGCTACACCCCTAGTCCTACATCTTTTTTATTTTGAAACAAGGTCTAGCTGAGTTGTTATGGTTGGTCTTGAACCTGTGATCCTTCTGTCTCAGCCTCCAAAGTACTGGAATTACAGGTGTATGTCACCACACCTGGCTTGTTTATATTTTTTAATATGCTCTAAAATTTAATCCTATGTATCTCACATGTAAGTTTGAAGAATAAAATTGAGATGGCTTATAGAATCACTAAGCTCTATTTCAGGGGCTGAAAAACTATGGCCCTCAGGCTGGTTCTGGCTTTCTGCTTGTTTTTGTGTATTTGTAAGAATAGTTTTTACATTTTTATAGATAAAAAATTCAAAGGAAGAACAGTATTTTGTGGTATGAATTAAAATTATAAAAAATATAAATTTCAGTGTCTATAAATAAAGTTTTACTGATACAGCTATACCCCTTATTGTACTAGGCTGTTTTCCCACTATTATGACAGAATTGAGTATGTGAAAAATAGGACATGTGGTCTGAATCACCCAAAATATTTATTGTATGGTCACTTATAGAAGACGTTTGTTGACCTCTGCTTTACTTCATTAAGTTAATTTAGTGTTTGTTGAATGCTTTCTATGTGATGAGTCATGTGACATTTTGGTCCTTTTTTCTGCTTCTTTGTATTAGCATATATATTTTGTTTTTGTTGTATAAAATATAAATATAAATTATAGCATCTTATATTTATGAGTTGATCAAACCTGAAACACATGATTCTTTAAACTTTGACTGAATGTTGTTGGCAGGGGATAGGAAAACGTGGAGGCCTGTCTTAATGAAAAATAATCTTTCGAAGATTCCCTATCTAAATATGTAAACAAATGAAAAAACAAATAGCCGGGCGTGGTGGCGCATGCTTGTAATCCCAGCATTTGGGAGGCTGAGACTGGAGGGTCCTGGTTCGCGGCCAGCCTCAGCTACCTAGTGAGGCACTCCGCAACTTAGTGAGACTCGGTTTCAAAATAAAGAATAAAAAATAGGGCTGGGGGTATAGCTCGGAGGTAGAATGCCCCTGAGTTCAATCCCCAGTACCGCAAAAAAAAAAAAAAAAAAAAAAAAAAAAAAAAAAAAAAAAAAAAAAAAAAAAAAAAAAAAAA